>JAMLFY010000001.1:25421779-25664035 GCA_030441495.1 Dalbergia oliveri | reverse complement strand
GGAAATAACATGAATTATAATGCTGGGGGCCACTCATCTAATCGGCCATGGAGTCTACTATCTCAAGTGCAACTTGCAGTCTCAAGGCGTGGAGTCTACAATCTCGATAGTGAAACTTGTAGTCTCAATTGGTAGGTGACAAGTCTTCAAGTCATAGGGCCTACAAATCTGATCCATGGAACCTATAGTCTTAGCCTTGGAGTCTACAATTTCAATCGTGGAGTTTTCCTGGCTAATATAAATTATATTGCTAATCTTGGTGCATTTAATCCAAAGATGGAAGCCTCATTCCAACACCAACTATTTGCTTATCTAAAAGGAAGTACTCCATAGTTGATAGATCCTAATATGTTTGACATTATAAGAAGGAATTTTGGATCCAATCGAAGCCATTGGAAGGGCCTGTGTATTGCAGCGATATCTTAATTCACTACAAAAAATTATGTTTATTGTGGCAATTGAAATAGGACGGTCTTTCAAACCACCATAATTTACAATGAATTACGCGGTTCATTGACCACCACAATTTTAGTGAAAATAATGGCTGTTGCACCGCCCTAATGTTCTAATAGTCATTTTCCCCATTCATACAAAAGAAAGGGGTTTGGCTTTTAGGACTTTGGGTTCTATACCCATTCTCCCCTATTCACACAACCAAGAGAACCCTCCCTCCACCTAATCCTTTTCCTTCTCTGTCTGGCTGCGTGCCATCGAGCCCAACCGCCGCTAGCATTGTGGTGGCGCTATGTCCTCGCCACCCCCACCCAACCGCCGCGTGCTCCTTCTCCTTCTCCATCCGTCTTCTCCTCCCGTCCATATCCTCCTCCACTCCACGTGCTCTCTCGTGAACGCCGCCCTCGCCAGCCTCCACCACGTCATTCCCTCACCCGCCTCACAAAGGCATCACTATATCCTGATGAGTTCTCCGTCGTGGTCCTGCTCCTCTGGCACACAACCCCTCCCTCCACGCTACACCTCTACTTGCTCTCTATATTTTCACTCGCGACTTCGCGTAGCCCCTTCAGGAAACCAGCAAGCTCCCCCACTCCATGGCTGAAGCCTCGCATGCCCAACCCTCTCCAACCACGACGCAAACCACCCATCCCATCATCTCATATTCGTGTTGAGAATGGCTAAATATATTTACCATGACTCTTTCTTTGTCATTATGTTTCAGGTTCTTCTTAGAGGTCCCAAGAATGCCCATGAGGCTGTCAAACACTTTGGACCAGCTCCTGTGTGCCACAGCCATACTAAGCCCTATGTTCATTCAAAAGGACAAAATTTTGAGTAGGCAAGAGGAAGAAGGAACAATAGAGGCTTTAGAGTTTAAGTTCTGGAGTTCAAACCTCAATGAGCTTTCCTTTTATCTTTATTATTGTTCTTTATTGTTTTCTCCCATTTGTGCCATTAGAACAATTTATTTATATTAAATTTCATTTTTCTTTCTTCCGACTAAGGATGAAAAAAAGAATGAACAACCCTCACTAGACAATTTTTGTTTCTAGCACAAACTTTCTAATGAAAATTTCAGGGTTTAATGAGTCACTTATGCGAAGTAGACTAACATTTCTCACTTTCCTACTGCATTAGGCTTGGCTAATACCTTCTTGCATACATACCCCTTTTAAATTTTGGCCTTAGGGTTCCATCATTGCATTGTTAATGAGTTTGAATGAAGAATTGAACAGGTATTGCTTATGCTTTATTTTCTTTAGTCCTGTGTTTGAAGGACTTAGTATTGCTTCAAAACTTATAAATTTGCTTACTATTTGTATAGGAATAGAGATTGTTTGATCATCCCATTACCTGTGTTTTGTTCTTGACGCATTCTTTGATTTGTTTTTCACTTCTTTTATCTTTCCTTATCAATTAAGAAAGATATTGAATTGTATGAAATAATATCAATGCTCGTAGGTGATGAAATAATAACAGTGTTAGAAATAATAGTGTGTGATGTTGGTAGGTGATATTGATCTTTAAAAAAAATTATTGGTAGGCATTTTTGTGGCACCCATTCCACTCAATTCTAAGAAATGTTTCTGAATTTTATTCCAATTTTGTAGTGGGAATTCCAAGTTGGCCCCGCCGTTGGTCTGTCTTCCTGGAGATTAGATATGGGTTGCTCACTACATACTTGAGGTGATCTAAAGTTCCATTGATAATCCTTTCCTTTCTTTTGAGGGGTTATACTTATATATGATCAAGATAACTGGTGAAGATTTAATGAAAATATAAAATGTTGATTATATCTTTCTTTGTTTTCAAAGGATTCCAGAGATTGCTAGAGTTGTTGTTTCATTTGATTCCAAGCCTATTAAGGTTAGAAATGAAATGCCGTTAACAATTTTAGAATTTCTATAAAACTTTGAGTCTATGCTTTTATTGTCCACACAAATCTTGAATAGCTTAATTATGAAGGATAATCTATCATCTTATTATTTCATTTCACTTTTGAATTTTAACTTGAATGAACACATTATGGTTTCCAAGGAGGTGGAATGGTGCCGCTCACACAATCTACAGGTAATATATTGACCTATGTTTTTGTATTTGTCATATTTGGCTTATTCTTTATATATATATATATATCATCTTCTGAAGATTTGCAATGGTGATTTCAGGACCAGTCCTCTTGGGTAACATGAAACTAGACATTAACACCTTCTCTTGGGTAAGTGGAAATTCTAAACGGTTTGTAAGAAAAAATCAGTGCTATTGTGCTACATTATTTCCTTGATGACCAAATTGAAGCGTGTGTTGGAAACTTGGAATTTAGACTAGAACCATTAGAAACCATCAGTGAGGAATAAATCATGACATAATCTTTTAGTGAGTCCTTTTTGTTCTTCAATCTTTCTATGTCAGACACTCACAATTTAGGCACATGGAAACTGTCTCCATATTTTTCTTTTTTATTTTTTAAATGATTTGTTGGAAGGTGGGGAGAAGAGACTTAGGTTCCCTGAGCGTGGTCAACACTTGCTTTCTTAGTGAGACCATGGTCACTGAACACTTTTGATTTTCACACATGGTTGGCTTTTGCTACAATCAATTTCTCAAATTGCAACTAGGTAATCTATCATGTTCATAGTGATATCTGGTAAATTTGCATATTTCTACTACTTGCTTTGTATTGGCCTCTTGCTTTCCTCTTTCTCAGCCTCTGTAATTTTACATGTTAGTCTCCTAAATTTAAACACTTGTTTAGTTTTTTTTTTTTTTTTCCTTCTCTTTTTGGGCTATTGAGAAGTTAGAAATGGAGGTGGTGGACACTACTTTGGTGTAGAAGCAAGTGCTTGAGTTATATTTAAAAATTTGGGAGGAATCAAATGATAGGAATAATTACTAGAACTGTGCTTTGTACGTGACCATACACCTCCAGATGCTATTATTTAAACTATGTCAAAGAATTGGCACTCCTTTTTGTCTAGAAGGCATGATATTTTTATGAAATATGCTTAGACCTTTTGCCATCTGCAACTCCATTTATCTTTATACTATTTTGTCATGGCAAGGATGTATTCTACTTTACTTATGTCATTAGTGCATAAAAAATATTTTATACAGGATGATTTCTAGAATTCTAGAAAAACATAATGATGTCATTGGAGAATGATTTATTATTTTATCTAGTTCTTATAGTTTTTCATTCTGAAAGTTTCTGCTTTGATTTTTTATTTCAGATTCCAAACTTTAAATCACAGCACAAGCAAGATGCACTTCATTAGCTAATCGTGAACCTAAAGACAATGAACTATCAAATACTCAACTTAATTATTATAGACAATTGACTTTTCCTTAGTTTACCTTGAATTTTTATGTCATTGGTAGACATTAAGACTTGCCCATTAATAGCATTTTTTTGCTATAGCAACTTTTAGTATCTTATACTATATGTGATGGTTAACAGTCTAATTTGATGTAAAACCCATATTCTTCTTTTACTCCATATTATGTAGGTTTCTTTTTTCCAGTAGTATGAAATAATAAGCTTCAAACAAAAAATAAAAAATAATAGTGTTTATTCTGTTATGATATTTATTAAAGGGAAAACTTTCTATTTGGTCTTTGATTTTCATCATTTGCTATTTAAAAATATTCTATTTATTGCATTTGTCTTTATATATGTAGTAATATCAAATCCATATTATCCTCTGCCATTTTGAAAAGCTTAAGAAGACTTTGTTTCTTTTTTACGCAAGTTGATAAATCACAGAAATTAACTTTACTTGATATCATTCTTTGTTTGGTTCCTTTTCTAAATTGTCTTTAACTTTTAATTTTATACGCTATTTAATTTCACATCTTTATATAGAAAAAGATGGTGGAGCGGAGCTAGTTAGTGTTGCAACAGCGACAATTGGCTTAAACTGACTTATCATTTTCATTATGGTTTATTTTCTTTTCTAAGTGTTATAGGTTTGGAAAATGAGCAATCTTTGATTTAGTTTATGTGCAGATGCCAAGTCCTGGGAGTATTTCTATGTATTCAACTTTGTGTAAATTGTTGTTGAAGGGCTGCATCAAAGTAATTTCTCCTCAATTACAAGTTCATTCACCATGCATCCACATTTATGACCCATTAGTGATCAATAGGTTATAATTTTTTCTCCCAACTAATTGCTTTCATTGGTTAATTTCTTTGGACTATTATATATTACACCAAGCATGAAATACATTGGACCTATGTGCTCCAGAGCTAGACATGAGAGTGAAACAATGGATTAAGGGGAAAAATAGAATTCAATTTTGGCATTAGTTCAATTTTGGCCATGCTTTTTTGGGGAATTACTGATGATGACTTGGTATGTCTCCGTGTATGTGTTTGTGAATGACATTCTCTATTTTATTCTTTTTTGTTGGTTTTGGATTTTAGAATATATCATGCTTTATTTATTTATTTTTGTTTACTATTGTGCATGGATTCAATTTGTCTTCAAGTTTGAGCGTTGGAATCATTAATAAGTTTGATTGATTTATTTTTCCTTTTTTTGCTTAAATTCTTGGCATCTGGCAATTGAGGTTTTCTGCATATTTCTTTTTTACCCTTTTTGAGTGAACTTTACTTCACTTTATCCTTTTTTAGTAAACTTCAATGATATACCCACTCCTTTTAACCTTTCCCACTTATTTCTTTGCAAGCCATTGCTTTCTTATTAGATCAAAATGACTTCCAGAGTTTAGTTTAAAGCTATGAGCATGCTTGGAAAACTTGGCGTTTTGCCCTTGTCAAAGATACTAAGTTACAAAATCAGAATGATCAAGACAAATGAATGATCAGCAAATACTAATGTTCCTCCACCCAAAATTCAATGTGCAATGTTTGTGCAGGAGTCATTACTATAGCTTATTAGGATTTGCAATTTTGATTGCATAAATGAAATATTTAAGATGAGAAGTGCAGGTGCCTTCAAATTTCATTGTTCTAAACCCTAAAGTTGTTTCCATTGTCATGTGGAAAGTGATAACATTGAGTTGTGATATATTTAATAATTTAAACTGGATAAATTATAATTATTTGCAGTGCTTTCAATTAGTTAATTGTCATATTGGCTGCCTTAAGCTAGCTAACGCTTTTGTGTTTGTGTTAGGTGGCAAGGTTGCGATGGTAGGGAAAGTAGAACATAAGTTTGACATGAAGCCCCATGGTGAAAACATTGAAGAGTATGATTTTGTATTATACCTTTGCTTTATGATTATATTAGTATCTTTTGACTATATTTTACTTAGTGATTCTGTGTTTAATTGACTACAATTAAGGATTTAGTCTTGGCGAGGAATTTTGTAAAAGTATTTTGCAATCCTAATCATGGTTAAATTGACAGTGTTTGTATTTTAGATATCTCATTATCATTGACTTAAAGACAAAAGTTCTTAGAACTCAATTTTTCTTAATGCAAACATGAAGCTAGTGTCTTCTACCTCTATTGTTTGAAGTTGATCTCAATTTGAGCCTAAATAAAGAATATGAATAGAATAATTACTTCATTTTTTATATTAAGATTAATGTATCTTTATGTATTCTAGTTATGTGATTTAGCTTAATTTGAAACTTGATCTCTGCTTAATTCATTTACTTTACCTTACTAGATTAATATGAAGTTGAAGTTGGTTTGATTAAATTATGTGGCATTATTATTAAAATAAAGGAATTTTTTTTATCAATTGGAATGCAAATTATGGCGGTTTGAAACCACCATCATTAACACTTTTTTTTAAAAAAACTTTCACTACAAATTATGGCGGTTTAAACTGCCGTAATTTATAATTTTTTTAAAATTTTGTTGAAACTTTGCGGTTCTTAACCGCCGTAATTAACAATGTACTTTTTAATTTGACAAAAAATTATGGCGGTTTCAAATCGCCGAAATTAGTTGAATGGCGTTAGTAATTATGGCGGTTTGGGAAACCACCCTTACTGTGAAAAATGGAGTTCCAAACTCATAATTTACCATTTTTTATAGTGATTGGATGGATCGAGTTCCATTCCCTCATGGATTTAAGATTCTTGACTTCACTTTTTCCTCAGAAGATGAGAAATCCATAACAGAACACATTACTCATTTCATTGCACAATGTGCTGAAGCAAGGCAAAACAAGTTCTTAAGGATACAATTATTTCCTTTATCACTAATAGGTTTGGCTTTACATGGTATTGAAATTTACTGCCAAATTCAATGCATACTTGGGTAGAGGTGAAACATGTGTTCCATGACCGTTTTTATAAGCTAGCCAGAGGTTATGCTAGTCGATCTTAAGAACATGAAGCAAATGATTAGCGAGCCTAAGGCAATTTTGTGGAACTATTTAGTAAGATGATGAGCAAATGTAATGTCAAATTACTAGAGACCAAGTTTGTGGCCTTGACTGGAGGAAATATGTCTCTGGCTAAGAAAAAGGTTGATTTCTCTGAATTTACAGATTTTACTCAATTAACAATTAAGGCATCTAGACTGGAGCATTTTGTTATATTTTCAGAAAGAACAAAGGACAACCGAGGAAGCAAAAGACATGAAACTAGAGCTGATTTTGATTGATGATTATGATTCGGCATGAGAGATGATTGCAGAACATGCCTCAATTTCTAATTACATACTAGTAGTGACAGTTTCCAAAAGAAAATTGTTAGCTCTGCCACAAAATTAGCTAGGGGCATTATGGTTGATATTAAAAAAATAGCATTTTGATACTATTTTGACTTGGCGACTAATTTTGGGTTTCAATTGATTGCAGCTAATTATGGGTTTTAATTGATTGTTGACGACTAAAATAGGCTTTATGTATGAAGCAAATGAGTGATATTAGCTGTTGGTGAGGAGTATAAGCCAAATGTTAGTTATGACAGTATTATTTGTTGTTGGTTGAATGCCCTGGTTATGGAACAAGGGGCATAATACCAAAATTAGTTTCAGTTGATCTTTACGACTCAATTGATTGCAAGAGTAATGGCACAACTAATGATATTTAGTCGAGAAGCATGGTGGATTATGTTGGAGAGCAGCCATGGACAATTGTTCCACCTCTCTAGATGATCAACCTTTTTCTCAACGGTCACCAAGTAAGGATGATTTTGTTACAATAGCAGCCAGGGGGATTATCTCCACCTCAAATAATGAGTTGACTAATGTATATCACTTCATCTAGTTGACCAATTACTCAATCTACTACAACAATAGTAGTCGCTAGATTAAAGTTTCTTGGTGCGGTTATCGCTTTACAAAAGCTATAAGATCAAGAGTTTGTTGTTCATTAACACTTGACTTGACTATTTCATTTTTCTCTACAACTTTATTAGCAGTAACTTTGTTAGTCATGGTGGCCACAAACACATCCTTGAGATTAGCTGTAACTATATATGGAGGAAATATTAAGACAAATTTAAGTCTACCAAACTAAAAGTATTTTAATGGCGTACCTTTAGATTTTGGTAGATTAATTTGCTAATAAAAACATGTTAGTTGTCAAATGCAGAGTTGACATCCTTTTGAGCAAATGCATCACTTCACCTTTCTTCTTGCTCATCATCAGCTGAAGGATGTAGGGGCTATATGTTATTACCCAAAAATTGGCCTGTTGGGCAAAATAGTATGAAACCCTAAATATGGTTGGTAGTGGACACTTTTGTTTATGAAATCATGATCACAGAAAATATGCTAACACTTAAAATGAGTAAGTAGACCCATGATTTGTGACTACAAGTTGCACATAACTAATGTGAGGTTCATAAAGAGTGGCTATTGCTTTAACGGGTTACCCATAGTAGGTTGAAGGCTGAAGTGGGAAATGTATAGGTATAATTTGTGTGTGACATGTAAAAAATTTTTGGGTTCACAAAGTAAGTGTGTTGGCACAAAAGCACATGATATTGGCTTGCCTATTTAGCCCTAAATACTCAGCCAATCTAGAATGATTAGTAGGTGTGTTTAGTGGTGGAAGGTGGTTATTGTTATTATTATAAAAAATTGTCAATGTGGTGAATAAGTCGTTTGGGATCAAACAATTATCATCACTAATCACCATGATGTTCAAGAGTATTCCATGACTAGTTGAAGAGTGAAAAAATATTTAAAGGGAGAAGGAAGCAAAAAAGAAGGGCATCTTAGGATCAACACAACACAACACAACTTTACATTTTATCCTTTTTCTTCCTTTTTTCCTAGTTTATTTTGGTTTAAGTAGTTCATCTCCAAACTTTATCATGATGCTTTGGTGTGAAGTCTCATAACTATTCTTGTTCATAAAAAAATCCATTATCATTTCACATATTGCCGTTGTATAAAACTTGTTTCTTTAAAGTAGTTGGAGAACTCACCATCAAGGGATAGATTCTCCTCTTTGGTGCAATCACCTGCACTTTAGGATCAAAGCATGAGTTTGTGTTTTTAACTCTTTTATTCTAATAGACTTAGCCTAACCCAAAATTCACAACAAGAGTGTGTTTATCACGTTAAGCTTTCACAAAGATAGAAAAGATTGGAGTTGATACAAGCCTAGTAAATAATAGAATATTAATTGTAGAAAAACCTCATAAAGCTTTTGAATAAGATTAAATATGTTTACACATGATATTGTGAAATAAAACTTGTTTAAGGGACTTGTATGTTAACGAGAATAGTCCTTAGATGCTCAAGAAGCCTAAGAAAAGATTAGTCTTTCTACAAAATATTTTAACAAAATTGGTATGTTGTCACTCAAAACTCTAAGCAATAATGCTTTTGAAGGGTTTTGGAGGTAAGGTTTACGACTGACCTATCAACATTGAGAGCGGTTTGTCTTTTTTTCCCTTTTTTGTTTTATGTTTTGTATATATAAATGTTTATAAGTATGTAAAATTAAATATTTAGCCTTATTGGATTTTCAAGATTGTATTTGGTT
Organism: Dalbergia oliveri; assembly: GCA_030441495.1. Taxonomy (NCBI): domain Eukaryota; kingdom Viridiplantae; phylum Streptophyta; class Magnoliopsida; order Fabales; family Fabaceae; genus Dalbergia; species Dalbergia oliveri. The sequence continues at coordinate 25,654,657 of JAMLFY010000001.1, read as the reverse complement.
GTGCGGGAGTTTTAGCATTCTTTGTCGCATTCCACCTGTAGAGGTTAGTAACAAAATCCTTGTTATTTATATAATTTAATATGTATGTAGGATAGAGACTTATATTTTCTAGGATAGAGTTGTAGGAAATGAAGATTGCATGGCTGGGGGAAGGGCGTAGAGGTCCTTCCGACTTATTTGCATTGTTTGATGTGGGATTCTTTGTGTTTGTGGAGATTGGAGGATGCATGTTGTGGAGTTATAAAGGATGCATTATAGAGCAGTTTTACAGTTATGTGGATTGTATGTAATTATTAAGATGTAATGTTTAACTATATTTATTATGTTACTGACCTTTAATAATATCTATTATTGTTGAATTGATTGAAACATTTGATGACGGAAGCTCTTAATTTAAGGGGAGATACTTTGAAATTTTGTGAAATTTTTATTAGGGAAAAATATTAATAGTAACTGTATTAAAAAACTTAAAGACCAATTGAATGTGTTTAAAAGTAATAATGTGACGACATTAAAAAATTGTGTGTCTATCATTGCACTCAAAATATATGGCTGGAAGACTTTTACAAGAGCGTTCTTGTTTGAGACATGAATATTTGTTATTTTTTAAATATAAAGGAGGTTCTAATTTTAAAGTCAGAATGTATAATCATAGTGTATAATCAAGAGGTTCCTATTTAGAGCACTCTAATTATACACTAACTTTAAAATGGGAACCTCCTTTGTATTTAAAAAATAATAAATATTCATGTCTTAAATAAGAACCCTATGTAAATTTCTTCTAGCCATATATTTAGTGCAACCATAGACATACAATTTTTTAATGACATCAAATTATTACTTTCAAACACATTCAATTGGTCTTGAAGTTTGAAAGTAATAATTTGACTTCGTTAAAAATTTGAATGTATATGATTGCACTGAAATATATGAGGGAAGCTCCTAATTTAAGTGGAAGTGCTGTTGAAATTTTATCAGAATTTTTGTTAAGGAAATAAGATTAAAAGTAGTTGCACTAAAAATTTAAATAACAATTGAATTATATTTGAAAGTAATAATTTGACATCTTTAAAAACTTGTAGGGTCTTGGGTTACTCACACGTGCAATGTTACTTTCAAACCGGTCATGGATGTATAATAGATTACATCCTAATAAAGGGGGATTAAACCTGAATTTTATAGTAGTGTTGAAGAGTTTATGAGGGTAGCATGTCAAACACAACAGTTCATTAATGAGGCAAAAGTTAGGTGTCCATGTAATAAGTATAAATGTAGGAAGTATTTAGATGATGATGATACGATAAGGGTTCTTGATATAATTAATGCTTTTTTGTGGACTTTTTAATTGTTTCAGTATGGCTAGTAAAGGCAAAGGCCGATCTCGGAAGGTAGTTTTTCCACCACTCCCTTCGCCACCGCCACTCCACCAACTCAGCCATCCCCTTCCACCACCTCCACCTTCGTCCCTACTACCACCCCTCCTTTAGGATAATGCCCACTATTAGGTATGCTGGCCCCTGCCTCCCCTTATTCTTAGTCAAGCCCGTCCGCAACAATACAATGACCCCTCCCTAGCCTTACCACTGCCCCAACTCCTAGCCCTCATCTTATTTATTCCTGCATCCTCAGTGGGTCGTAGACAGAGAGATGGGAGGTTCCTTGGCCTAGATGGTAGGCCACTTAGGCCTGATGATAGACCTCTCCACCATATTAGGGCAGATGGTAAAGATAAGAAAATTTAAACATGTTTTCTGTTACATTCTAATTTTGCATTGCATACGATATATAAATATTTTCAGTTTTTAATTTAATTCATCTATGTAATAGCTTTGATTATTTTGAGGTCACTATCGGATCACGAAGGTTATATAGAGTAGCTATAACCACCCATGGCCCACTTTGACTAACATCCCAAAAGATGTCAAGGAGATGTGGTGGAGGTGGAAGGTAATTATATGATTTATTAGTTTTTGTTAAAATATATATGTTTATATTATTTAATTATATGCTTATTATTACTTATGTGTTGTGAGTTTTGTATATATAGAGGACGTTCTATATTTTGCTCGAGCATGAGCCCGTTGTTAAGAAGGCTTGGAGGATTAGGTCCTCTAAGCGCTTGCGAAACATGTGCCATGATATCCACAAGGGGCGTATGACGGCTCGTGGTGAATAATGCCACCCTCAATGAGCTACAACGCCATTGGACTTCAACCCGACCTTCAAGGATAAGTCCGATAAGGGGAAGACAAACCAAGCCTCACAAAAGGCAAGGTCGCTACATACCGGTGGGTAAGCACCCAGGAAGGATCCGTAAGCATCTGGTAAGCCGTTAACCTTTCTACATTTAATATATTATTAAATATAAATTTACTACACTTGAATTACGGCAAATGCTATGCTTTATGACCTTTTTATACATATCTGCAAGTCAAAGGAGTTAAACTACCCTCCAACCCAGGAGAGCTTTTCAGAGACCCACACCTAAAAGGATAAGGCAGAGGGGAGTTTGGAGAGGTCTGGGTAGATCCTCGCTTGAGACCACTTATGTAAGTTTGAATTCAAACATTTTTTTACTTAATTTATTACTTTTTTTCATTTATGTCATTATTATTACTTACAATGTGTTTTATCTTTTTTCTTTTGTAACATGAGTTTACAGACCTTTGGGAGCAAGCAAGACCTAGTACCAGACCCTAGTGACTGAGGTTGGACCCGATGCTATCCCTCCTCCTCCAAATGAGGAGGATGTTTGGTCCCAGGTGGTTGGTGGCTCTTACAAGGGTTGCATATATGGGATGGGGGGTACTATCCTAACAGTAGATCCTCATCCTCGCCACTGGGTTTGCTCTGGGGACGATGCCCTAAGGGAGCGTGTGCATACCCTCAACTAGGAGCTCAAGCTGTAGGAAGCATAACTCATCTGAGGCGGCAAGAACAACAGGCACAACTCCTTCAATAGCTCCAGGAGGGCGGAGGGTGAGCGTAGTGGAGTAGGAGCTTAGGGAGACCGGAATCTTAAGCTCTCCATAGAGTAGTTGTAGTAGGAGAAAGCCAAGAAAGAAAAGATAGATTAAGTTCAAGAGGATGGAAGAAGATCACTGTTGATGTTATAAGCTTCTTCAGGGACACATTGCCTTAGGATCCTCCGGCTCCAGTAAGATGTTCTCCAAATGCCATTCCCTCCATTTTTAAGGCTCATCCTCTAAATGGCGCGAACGACTCCAATGGGTTTGATGATGATAATGTCGTTGATGATGCTGACAACTAGGAGTTTAGCTAGTCTTTATATAGCTTTTTTTTATTTCATTTTTTATATTTTTGACATTTGTCGCACTTTGTATATATTTGTTTACTTATTGCATCAATTTGTTCATTTTATTATAATTTCATTATTTTCTTACTCATTAGTATCACTTTAGTTGATAATTAAATTATTATATAAATAAATAAAAAATAATTAAATACCAATCAATCCATAGTTTCTATAGATGAGCTACACAAGGCAATGAAATCAGTTATTGAAAAAATTATTAAAATATTATTGAAGGGTTTAATTAATTGTATTGTCAAATTAAAAAATTTTGAAAAGATAAAAAACCCGTCAATAAAAATTAATAAACAATTATTCTCATTTTTAAGTACCTATCGGTACAATTAATATAAGTTGTTAGTACTATTATTTATTTGACGACCTTGTAATGCCTTTGATCTAATTGTACCGACTGGTCTTCATTTTTATACCAGTCAATAAACCCATCAATAATTACCGACATGTTTAATTACCATCGGTAATATTCTATCGATGGCCAAAAAACCAGTGGCCCATACCTATCAGTATAATTCGAACTCGTTGGAACCCTATCGGTAATACCATCGGTAACCCGCATATTTCTTGTAGTGCATTGAAAACCAATGTCAACATCATGTGGGGTTGAGTGCATGATCGTGCTTGGGTGCATATGGTGGTTGTGGAAAAGCTCATATACATCGGCTCGTATGATATACCCCTCAACCTAAGCTAGAAAGCAATTTCGATTTGTTCTTCTTCTTCTTCTTCTTCTTCTTTTGTTTTTTTATGGGTTCTTTTTTTTCCTTTGTCGAAACCCTACCACCATCGCCAACAAACTCCGCCATTGACATCGTCTGTGCCTACCACGAGAACCCTGCGTCGCCACCTAGCGCACCCATTATGCTACCTCGTAGCTCTCCTCCGTGTGGGCGTACGGCAAGCCCATGGCCATCGACATGTCATCTGTGAGTGGAGAAGGTTGAAGAACACAAACTAGAAGAACCTTAGATCTAGAAGTTTTTAATCAAGAACAAAAACAATTTAAAAAGGTAGCATAATTTAACATTTTAATTTTAAACTTAACCCCAATTAATGACTACATTATTACTTCAAACCAGGTAGAAGATGAGGAAGAAATTAAGGGGGCAAATAATGCTTAGAGTGGTAATATATTGTCTTAATCATTAATTTAATAATTTTAAAATTTAAATTTACACTCACAATGACAAGTAATTTACACAATATTACATGACTATTTAATACATATAAGGTTTATTTTGAATAAAGAAGATTTTGATGCACACTAATTAGGAAGATTCATTATATATTTCTCAGTAAATATGTTAACCTAATAAATTTATTAGTTTAATTTATATGTATTGGCCATATAAATTTTTTTTATATTATCATCCAATCATCTCCACTAATTAAAATGTCATGTGAACAAGATGATTTAATTGGATGAGCGTAAAAAAAATTTTACATAGTCAATATATAGAAATTAAACTCTAAATTTTAAATTACTAATATACAAATAAAATGTTTTGATGACAATATAGAAAACATAGAAAAAATTTTAATGTGTTTTTTTTCCTCTCATATGATAAGATATATTAATTATTTACTGATCACACTAATCATATATATTTTTTTAAGATATAATATATATGTATATACATATAAAATAAAATAAAAAATTGAAGGAGAAGAGGGCCGGGCCGGGGCAGGGCGGGGCGACGGGGGAGCTGCCATCTCAGCCCTAAAGGAGCTGCAACGTTGCTTCAAACCACTTATTAACTTACTATCATGTGGGCTCACATTATACACATGTCATCTAAGCATTTGATAATATAAGATGTGCAAGCTGCAGATGTTGAGAACTCCTCGAGAAGAATGCAGCTTCTCCCAAACGGTGCTTTAAGCTTGTTTAGTTTCACTTTTTAATTTTCAGTTTTATTTTTTATTTTTTAATTTTTAAGAATTTATAGAGAAAAATTAGAAATAAAAATTAAAAATTATAATTCATATTTTTTATAATTCTTAATATTTCTTTAATAAAATATTAAAAAAATTAAAAATAATAATTAAAAATTGAAATTATAGTTTTAAGAATTTTCATATTTTAAAATTTTTTCCGCCGTCTAGGATAGACAAAGGGTCCACTGCTGCGAAAAGCTGCAGGCTATTAGGCGACGTGGTTGATCAAATCCATACAAAATCGTGCCCGATGATTTAATAAGATAAGATTTGCTACGACCACAACAGGCAAGCCAATTAAGCTAGCTTTGCATATAATAATATTCTAATTAAAACGCAACCACTAATTCTTTACAGACTCACACACACAATGCAGATTGCGTGCAAGAAAACTGTAGAATCCTTTCATTAGATTTCGTTGATTTCAACCAAACGTGTTGTGTTCTTAGTCTTACCCCAACGACAATATTTTTAACGAAAGAAATTAAACCGGATGAGATTCTTTAAATATTTTTAAATTATCATTTTGCTTGTTTTGAGAGAGATGAAATTAGAGACCATTGAGCGACTATGAGCTGCCACTGGCAGCAGTGCGTCTGAAATGCTCGTCAATAAATAGCTTTCCCCTTTATAACAAGCGACAACAACCCACCACCAAACCTCACTGATCATTGTCACCCTCCTCCTCATATAAAACCCCTATATATAATTGCGTCCTTGATTGCTCAGCCTTCAGCACAAGCAGAGTGATCACAGCGAGACACGAAAATAGAGCTAGCGAGAGCGAGAGAGAGAGAGCATCATGGTGAACCTGGTGGCAGCACAGAGGCCCCTGATGCATGGGCTAATGAAGATGGCAGGGATCAGGCCCTACACGGTGGAGATAGAGCCAGGGACAGTGATGAGTTTCTGGGTGCCTTCGGAGACCATTACAAAGCCCAAGAAGAAGGGCGAAAAGCCCGAACTAGTCGCCAAGCCGAGCAAGCCAACGGTGGTCCTGGTCCACGGTTTCGCCGCAGAGGGAATAGTGACGTGGCAGTTCCAAGTTGGCGCTTTAACGAAGAAATACTCGGTTTATGTTCCGGATCTTCTGTTCTTCGGAGGCTCCACCACTGACAGGTCAGAGAGGTCACCAACATTCCAAGCGGAGTGTTTGGCCGCGGGGCTGAGGAAGCTTGGGGTGGAGAAGTGCGTTGTGGTTGGCTTCAGCTATGGTGGGATGGTGGCATTTAAGATGGCGGAGATGTACCCTGAGATGGTCCAAGCCATGGTCATCTCTGGCTCCATTTTGGCAATGACGGACTCAATCAGCGTGACCACACTGCAAGAGCTTGGGTTCTCTTCCTCCTCGGAGCTCTTGTTGCCTGACTCTGTGAAGGGTCTTAAGGCTCTTCTGTCTGTGGCTGCTTACAAGAAGCTCTGGTTCCCGGATCGCTTACACAAAGACTTTCTTGAGGTATGCTTTTCACCCTCCCATCCCTCTTCTTCGTCTTGCCTTTCCCATGGAGGAGTAACCTAAGCTTGTTTACATATAATTAAAAGTGAACTTTTTTTTTGGGATGCTATAGAAGAAAAGTAAAAAATTATTAAATCTTTCACTAATATAGTTATTTATACTTATAACTTGTGAGATAATATGCTATTTTTATTTATTGGGTTTTCTACTTAATTTGAATCTTATATTTCATCCAAAGATAAATAAGAGTGTACCAACATGCAGTTCCAAGGTGTTATAACCACAAATAACATTACTTTGTCCCTAACTTTCTTTCTCTTTTGTGGTGTCAAGTTTTAATTGATCGTATAACTTTTTGTTATGTTTTGCTGTTCTAATTGTAGTTTGCATATGCATATTCAAAGTGTTGCTTTAGTGGTTTTACTTATGTGAAAGATATAAGTGAAATTCATTTTAAGCTTACTCATAACTTCTTGAGATCGATAAAGAATCCTTCATACAGTGTCATAACAAACTTCATTAGGTAATCGCAAGAAGTTAAATACTTGCATTTTCGTTCTTCTAATAAAATACATTACTGCATGCCATGATATACATTAAGTGAAATTCATTAGCCACCGCTTAGTCAAATTAATTTTTCTTCTCTCAGAACTATATAAATTCGCATGAGTAAAACATACATTACTGCATGCCACGATATTTGCGATTAGGTAGGTCTTGCACTCAAGCACAGTATATCCTTTCTAGTTGGAAGGAATTATTGTGCCTATCACGTTCTTTCTTGCTTGCTACTCCCTTTATTTTTTCTCTCTAAATTATGTCTTCTGTCAATGTCTGAGATTAATGGTTAGTAATAAATTTTTCATTTTGCCAACAATTATTATTGTTTTTATTATTTTAATGTATTAAATATGTATTGACGAAAACTTAAAAATCTTAGGTCTATTTTTCTAGATTTGTAAAGAAAATAATGAAAATAAAAAATAAACTTAAAGATTTACTTGCACTACAAGAAATTTATACCTAAAAGAACACTTAGTTTTAGGTACACGTAAAAGTGTTGCATATGCACACATAGGCAACACTTTCGAAATGTGTTGCTTTCGATATAGCAAATGCTACACTTTTTAAGTTAAAACATCACTTTTGAAGATTTATATTACATGTAATTGTCAAAGGCAATATTTTTTAATAAAAAGGTACACTTTTAAGCTAATACATCACTTTTTATAGTGTTGCTATAATAGGTGTGGCCAATTATTTAAGGCAACACTTTTGTAAATAAGACAACATTTTTTAGATATCAATGATAACATATTTAAAAAAAATATTGTCTATGTGTACAAAAAATAACATTTTTCATATGTTGCCAAAACAAGTGTTGTGTTAGGTCAAATTTATTGTAGTGTTGGTATAAGAGAAAACAGTTTTTAATTGGGATAATTACTCAATTTCCCTGAAATTAATTAATAATACCCTTTGTCTCTCCTATTTTTTAAAATTACACTTACCTTCTAATAATTTATAAAATTCCAAAATTGCTCCTATACACTAAAAGTAATACTTCATCTTCACCTACCTCGGTGCCACTGCACTTTACCTCACTGCCACCACAAACCACCTCCACCTTCACCTTCATTAGTTATGCAGCTTCATCTGTGGGCTCTTGGGGCTCTTGGGCGGTAGCCATCAAAGCAACGACATCAACTATTGAGGAAGTGCGGCGATCCTCCTCCTTCCCCCTCTCACAAAACACCCCTCCCCCAACACACAGCTCCCCTCCATTTCCCCAATTTCAGATTCTCCAACCATCAGCCATTTGGAATATATTCTTGACCTTAACGTGTTCATCCAAACCCATTGTTCAACCGTTGGTTAAAAATCCTAATAAGTTGATGATGTCTCATTTGTTGAATTCTGGTGAAAATGTTTCCTTTAATTGAATTTTGAATTGATTTAGATTTGTCTTTGTTATTTTTTTTTTCATTCAAAAGTGCTTGTTTAAGTTTTATTTGAACTAGAGGATGTTTTGAGGGGTGATGAGAGATAGACTGATTGCTTTTGGAATGGGGAGATAAGAAGAATGCCATTACGTAGAAATAGGATAACTAATTAAGGGTAAAGTAGTAGTTTTATATGTTTTTAATATTTTTAAAATTTTAAAATTTAGGAATAAGGAATATTGGTGTTATGTTCTTGCACAAATCAAGGGAGTTCAGTGTTAATTTTAAATCTAAAAGAATTTGAGTGTGATATTGAAGAACTTTGAGAGAGATAATTGTATTTTATTCTTTTTAATTTTAATTTTCTGCTTTAGTTTGTTTTTTATTTTTAAGGTTTTTTAAAAAATAAAAAATTATAAATAAAAATTAAAAACTCTAATTTTTACTTTATATAATAAATAAATATAAATATAAATATAAAATATTTTTATTATCTTGAAAATACATGATCAAATGATAATATAAAATAAATCCAATTGGATAAAATTCAACATTAACAATATGTGAAAATTAAATTCATATATACTTATAATTTTATAATCTTTTTAATCCATAATATTTATATAATATAATATTATAATCTGATTGTACAAACATGTAAATTCAAGTTGTGATAAAATAACTCTATAATATAAAAAGAATAAATAATATGAAGGAAGCATGCCACAACAAGTGGACCACATTGGAGGCTACAAAGATTATTGCAGCAAAGTCGTTCAACTAATTTACCTAATATGCAATAACATATAGCAAAGTGGTCGTAGATGAGGACTTTGACTTTTGAAGGTTGTTAAACTAATCTATTTTGATGTTTGTTTTCTTTTTTATTTATTTTTTAAATAATGATAATGCTCAAACCACCCATTGTGGGGGAGCTACAAGCCAGAAACATCAAATCATTACATTCCCAATGTATATAGCAGGTTAAGGCAAGGACAGACAGAAAATAAAACAAAACACAGAAGAAAGAAAACCTTAACAAAAACTAAACATTACCGCCAATATAATCCCAGAATGCATCCGTAGTTGCTGTAATTTTTCAGGATCCATATACCACATACTGTCTTTTGATTCCAATCCTCTAAGCGCAGCTTCCATACCATTTTCCAAATGCCATCCTGTTTATAGAGCATATATCCGGCCAATCGAATACTGCAACCGTATCCGGCCAATTAGATAGTTGAGTGGATTGTAAAACAATGTGAGACTTTTTGCAGTGCGGCAGTACCATCCTCCTGCTAAAAATTTATCTGCAAAATAATTTGAACTGCACTTTTTTCATTTTCCTATAGATTGCCACAAGAATCTCCACTTTGAAAGAGAATGTGGATTTGATTTCAAATCATGATATTAATGCCAAATTTCGTAACCCATCCCTTGGTGGAAAAGAGCATTGTTGACTTCATTAGTTTTCCTTCCTGTTCCCAATTTGGATTAGAATTCTCAAAAACTCATTTGTTCCTTAAGGATCCAGATAGACCATATAACCTCATAGAAAAGAGTGATTCACATGTTCCTCCATATTGCTAAAATTCCAGAGGCACACCATGCTTCAAAAAAAAGATAGAGGGTTTTCTGCGGAGCACCATGTAATTCCTCACCAGCGAAAGCAGCAAAACCATAAAAACCAGTCCTGCGAACAGCTAAAGATAAATATTATTTATCTACTATTTATGTTTTTTTGTGTTTATCTTTTTATAAAATAGTTTCCCTACTATTACTTTCTTACCCAGGATAGAGGGTGGATTAGTATTTAGGTTGGAGAATGAGTTGCCTTTGTCCTCTATATATGCTAAGCTAGATGTTAATGGGGGGTTGATGAGGTATTAACGAGGGAGATCATGATTGAGAGTGAATTTTGGGATTGATAGGAGTAGATTGTTAATATGCTGAGCTAGGGGCCCTCTAGATATGGCCGGGATTATGGAATAGGGGACTCAATTAGTCGGTGACTTGGGTTGGCCTCCATGATCGGAACACATATCTTTATGTATATTTACCCTTTAAAATAAGTTATACTTTATCATATTTTGAAAGGTATTTGTAGATAACTATAACATACTAATTCTTTAGTCTTATTTAACTTTCAACTTTTATCTAAATTAGGCATGTTAACTTTTTAATAAATTTTAATGAAAGTTAGAGTTCATTTTAGTTATTACTCTCATGTGATTTAAACTTGTTCACCCTGCTTCTAAAATTTAAATTTTTATGAGTTATTGAGTTCACTCTCACATGAGTTATGAGATCAGGAAGACTGAGTTGTTGTGTTAGTATAATGACTTATTAGACAAAGATTTTGACACAAAGGACTGGGATATGTCACATAATAAGACCACTTGTTGCCATGTAGAATCATATAACAGTTTTTTATTAATCAACTCAAGAATTAACATAGACAGACTATTAGTATAAATTAAAACCAAATAGTTTTAAAAATATTTGGACTATAACAAAAAATATATATATATATATATATATATATATATATAGAGAGAGAGAGAGAGAGAGAGGTGACTTACTATGAGAGCGAGAGAGGAGCAAATATGGTCGTGATCTTCCATGAAATTAAAATTAAAACATAAAATCGCGTAATATTTTTAAATGATGTATGATTATACCCTCATCGCTCCTATCACTCTCATAATGAATTACCCATTTCACTAGAATTATCCCCTATATATATATATATATATATATATATAACCAAAACCAAAATTTGTTTTATTTTCAAGAACCTAAAATGATATTTAAACATATAATTTTTTAGGTATTTCAATAGTCATTTACAATCACTTTTAAAAATTAAAAAAATGATATATTGTCAACAATGTAAAACATATTTAAGTCTCTATTTTTTCAATCATCGAATTCACATAGGAAGGTAACTAAAGAAAATGTTGTAAAGTGTAAACGTTAAATAAAATGGTAACAGTTTCAATTTAAATAGAAACGAAGAGGTGAAAAAGACACAAAGGATATAAAAGAAGACTATTTAAAAATTAAAGGGTGCAACCATTAAGATAAAATGTAATTTAATTAAAAAAAATAACTCGATCTCGGATTCAGATTTTGTGCCATTGACGCTTTGTTTTCATTTTATATTGTCGCATCTTACAAGTCAAACATCTTTTATGAAAGAGGCTACAATATTTATATGCCATCATGTATATATAAATTAGTAGAGATTTTACTTACGTAAGTGATGAATACACTAAAAGAATTTTTCAAACATTATCAATTATATCATCACCTTAAACGTAACTAAAATATTCAAATATTTAAATAATTATCGCCAGCCATATATTCACATGTCTACAACTTATATACATATAACATTTTCCTTTATAAAAGAAAAATGGTAATTCCACACATATAAGTAATAATTTCAAATCAACAAAAAGAAAATCAATATTGACAAGCATTAAATTATTATATAAACACTTATTGTATATTAACTGGTATGTATTTGCCCAAATAGCTGAACTTCGAAGGTAATATTTGATCCCGGAAAAAAAGTTAATGTTCGTAGTCAATAATTTCGCACTATTTGAACAATTACAGGTGATGTTCTCGAATAGGAAGGAGCGAGCTGAGCTATTGGAGGCCTTAGTAATTAGCAACATGGACATCACCATCCCAAATTTTCCGCAGGTGATATACACCACTCTGGGTATAAATTCATGTTGTACGTTGTCATATATACTCTTCCATAACCTTCATGCTTTCATAATTACAATAATTACTCATCTTCCCTTTGCAGAGAATACATCTTCTATGGGGCGAGAAAGATCAAATTTTCAAATTGGAGCTTGCGCAAAATATGAAAGAGTAAGACAACCTGCACTTGCTGACCACATATGATACTTGACAATTAGATGATAGATGTATGATTCTCTCAAACCATATCTTGAAAAGAAAAAAATTATTTCACAAAATACATATGCTTATGTTGAATTTTCCCACAATCTTGTCATAAAAATCTTTTACCATCTCTTGAATTAGCAAGAGATTATGCCAATTACATTTCATCTAAAATTAAACATTCTAATAAACTTAGTAAAGGGAGACGCGTTAGCAAGGCGTGTCTGCAAGGCGCTTTTATGTGTGTGGATTATTAGTTTTTGGTGTTTTACGTTGGCATTGTCCTGGTGTTTGAGGTGACTGTCTTTTAGGTGAATTGTAGCATTGGTTGAGGGCTATTCTTTGCTGAGTTTTATTATCTGGTGCTTTCCCATCCTTGTTGACCCTGCCGAAGAGTATGGTGTAGGTATCCATGGATGTGCATAGGTGGTTAGCTTGTGTAGTTTGATGCCCTTTATTGCTCTTGGTTTTTTAGGTTTTTGTTTGTTCATTGACTCTCTTTTGCTCTACCCTTTTGGACATCGAGCTTATTTGATAATTACCGGAAGAAAAAGGGGGACGTGTCAACGAGCTTGGGATCTAATGCATGTCTCGTGCGTGTTTCAATTAAAGTAAATAATAATGGGAAAAGGCCATAAAACCAATTGGCAATTTTATTTCAATACATTTTTTTTTTCCGATAAGACAAATGCTCAAATTGATCAAATGTAGCAGCCAGCAAAACAATAGGGCCAAAGAAATAAACACAAATCCAAAAGAAAGGACAACAATAAAAGTAAAACAAGACAATAGAAAAGTTTAGATAACATGAAAACAAACATAGAAAAAATTAAGGCAAAGACACAAGTATGGGCGGACTCCATCACTAACCCATTCGGCATTGCCATCAAAGATTAGGAATAGAGGCCACAATAAGACTTGGTCCATATGCCACCAACATGTCAAGTCACCATGTTGTCACTTGATCAAGGATGCTCTTACAGTAGAAATTGTGGTTCAAACTTGAAGTCTTCACACCCACTTTTGGTCCAATAACTGAATCTTATCAATACACTTTGAGTTTCTATTTCCAAATCTGGTTTTAGGCTTTCAAAAATCATTTTGTTTCATATCCACCAAATAGACCAACAAACAACATAAAGTAGGGATAACCAGAGGATTTTTTTTTATATATATCAAAGCCTCAAAATGGGACACCATACCGGGATTCATAAAAACAACTAGGATCAAATTGCAGGTAAGAAGATATACGCCACAAGTTTAAACATTTATACCAGATTGTAGAGGCTGCTGAACATGAGAAGAAAAGACGGTTAATAGTTTTTAGGCGCTATTAAGCACAACAGCAATTAATTTCAGACATAATAATGCAATTTAGTCAACATAGCCTATCATTTGTATAAAGGTAGCCTTGTAAAATAAACCATATCAACGGCTCTGCATTTGGATATAAAAGTAAGTGTTTAATTGGAGCACCCACTATATTATTATTAAACATGATGGATAAATAAAAATAGTGGAGACCATTATCATATGTAATAATGATGAAATAGGTGTTGCAATTGAACACTTACTATTTAGTGTATTAATAACACTTAGGAAAATGAATTTGGTTTAGGGTATGAGTTTGCGCACTAGCTTGAGTTTTTCTGAATGTCCCTACGCTTGACGCCATTTTTTGGATGTGTTTATATGTAAATATTCGTGATAAATGATAAATATTTGTACGTAGAATTCACCTTTTTTTGTTTGTTTGTCTACGCATATGTGCATGTCTTTGCTTTTTTCATAATTAGTACAAATGTATCTTTTTTTATGTCTATGCATAAATGTAAACTCAAATAAAATTAAATGGCCTTATTCATCAAAACTAAATTTACATAAAATCCAACAACTCTTATTTTTCTTTATTAAAGAGTAGCTCAAGGTGGCATGTGATCTTATGACAGGCAACTAGGAGATAACACAACATTTCAATGCATAAAGAAAGCCGGTCACTTGGTTCACCTGGAGCGACCATGTGTCTACAATAGATGCCTCAAGCAGTTTCTTGCACCTGTCTTGGCAGCTAGTGAACCCAAAACATAATCCATTTACGTCTTCAACTCTATTTTTCCGCGCTTAGATTATTGGTCTTTTGCCTAAGATAGAGCTGATGTTAAAATAAAGTAGTCTCTGATATTCATTGTATTCTCAACAGCTAAATTTCTTTCAAGCATGATTTCGATTATGAAACTATAGCTAGTGTCTCCTTTCCTTTCGTTAGCCTTTTTCTTTTTTCTTAGTTTAATTTGAGAAAAATACATGAACTTTCTTAAATTTTTGAAACACATATAAGTACACTATATTCACAAATAAAAATATAAAAATAAAACGATTTGTTTATGTGGATTTTCTAGTCAAAATTAGTTTTGCCGCGAAACCTTGATTCCATATTCACCCATTGTTTGGAAGGAGAGAAAATAATGAGACAAAAACAGTGATATAGTACGTTGATTAATTAGCTCATTTTGAGTTCAAAATAGTTATAATTAAAAACTTATTATGACATATGAAAAAATGATTATTTTCACATAAAAACCATTTCCAAACATGCATTGACATTAATTATCTATTCTAAAACCTTAAGTTGATAAGTAGACACATTAATATTTTTATATTCTAATATGCTCTCTTATGGATATACATTGTCCACCCAATTTGCAAGAACTACTAAAGCCAGCATCTTCTCTATTTATAAAATTTGTTTAGGAGGTTCTTGAATTTGTAAAATTATTACACCAATTTCTCTTAAGATTTTAAAATCACTACACTACCCTCTCCTCTACCTGCATAATGAAAGTACATGTAGAGGAGGTCAATGTCACCCAGACAAACATAGGGGAGCCAATGTGAATTTCACCAACCTCAGAGGAGTAATGTAAAATCCATTCACACTATGGTTGATGACATGAATTTACACAGGAAGTACATCAATTAATATTGATTAACATGAGTACAAACAGAATTTTATGGAATGAATACTTCATAGAAAATCCGTAATAGAAAATCACATATTAATTAAACATAAGTTCATATGTTCCTAACAGTTGGAGGCCTAATCCAACGCACTCATGAATGGATTGGGTTTGGTCAAGTTAAAAGAAAAAATTTGCTCAATTCAACACAACTTGACCCATTAATTCCACCAATTGAATTAGTGGGTCAAGTCCAAAAATCTTCCTAAACCAACCCAGCCCAACCCACGGCACCCTACCTACCGCATCATTGGTCAAATTGCTTGAGTAACTGGTAAGAGGCATTTATACTACTTATCTTGCTAATAAACCTTAGCTTTTTGCATGAGTTTTATTATATTATTGATACAATTAATAAGGATTTTGATTTATTCCCCATTGTGTGATTTAAATAGAATTATTGGCTTTTGTCCTATTTTGGAATAATTTGTAATTATACCCCGTTACGTCTCTCTGAGTATGGTTTTGTGCATAAGAGTTTTAGATCATGTGTAAAGTGTCAAGAATAAGGCCTAGAACTCTCTACATTGAGCTTGTAGCAACGATCAATTTGAGAGCTAAATAAAAAAGTTCTTGAGTTCATTTGAGCACACACTACAAGAAATGTGCGGATACTCCGCCATTACGACGGGTAGTATTTATATCGATGGGTTTACCGATGGACATGAGGCCATCGTTCCAGGCCATCGATGAATATTACCGATGGTATAATAAAACCTGTCGTAGTCATCGATACGTGTCCGAAGGTATTAAAATATTTAGTCATAAGTACAATTAGATAAAAAGGCGTCATTGTGGCCATCAGAGACATATAAATACCGACATGTTTATTTATTTTTACCGAGAATTTGAAATAAATAAATAATTCTTTTACTTATTTAGGACGGTATTTTGATTTTTGGAAAATAATTTTATTTCATAAATATTACGTTTTACGACGAACATACCCGTCGGTAATGATTTAATTTTTTTAATAAAAATTTCCCTGTTTAATTATGAAGTGATTGGTAATTTATTATTTATTTATATAATAACCTAATTATCAATTAAATTGATATTAAATAAGAAAATAATAAAATGAATAAATTAAACTGATTAAATAAAATAGCAAATTATGACAATAAAATATATACAAATTACAATAAATGTAAAAAATATCTAGAAAGGAAAAAAAGATGAAGCTAGATAAAAACTAGCTGAACTCCTAGGCATTAGCATCGTTGGCATAGCCATCATCATCATCATCACCGTTATCGTCATCCGCACCGTCCGACTATGAGTGGCCCTCAAATATGGAGGGGAGTAAGATATGGGGGAATGACATTTGGGGGAATGTCTTGTTGGAGCCGGAGGATCTCGAAGCCTGCATGTCTTGGAAGAAGGTCATCACATCTATAGTGATCTTCTCCCATCTTCCGAACTGAGCCTTCTCCTTCTTTGCTTTCTCCTGAACTGCCGCTTGATAGAGAAATTTTAAGGCATCTATTATGGTTGCATACTTGGCCTAATTGGTTTCTACATGTGTTTAATTTTGATGATTTGATTGAGTTTTGCATAATTGGGCTTCATTGGATTTAATTGTCAAAACTTGGTTAATTTCGGATTTTACACTCACTATGACCTTTCCATCTTGCACAGATCATTTTGGGCTCTACAAATATCGGATTTAGGTGATTTTGGTGTATTCTAAAAGCTAAGACCGAGATATATAATTTTGGGTTTCACAAGCTTCATCAAATTCGGCCTGATTCAAGGCTTAAATGGGCTCCCAAGTTGCAGTGCTCGTGCTATACGGGTCCAAGACCTTTCCTCACAAAATTGGTCATATCTCACTCATTTCTGGTCCAAATAAGTCATATAATATGTCTATGGAAAGCTTATCCAAAGAGGATTATCTTATCCTGATCAGATTTCGGAAATCAGGAATTATTTTGATAGATAACATTTGGATAAGATGTAATCCGAGGGGACACTTTTGATTGGGGGAAATCTTCATTTTCAGATTTTTCAAGCTTTATCTTATCTTTTCGTTTTCTATTTAAGCCTAAGGTGTTCATTCAAAGAACACATCAAAATCTCTCATCTCTCTCTACTTGTCTTCTCATTTTTCTTTTGTATCTAAGGTTTTCATATAGAAAGCTTTCAATGGAGATGTCCATGGAAGGCTAAACTCTTTTCAATCCTTGACATCATAGATAATTGGTTTGAATTCGGAGTTCCTATTGTATAAATCTCATCTTTGTATGCATGCTTTTCTGTTCTAAACTTTAGTTTTGATTATGGATTCAGTAATTGAACATGATTATGTTTGAATTATATCTGATTAGATATAGGATTGAATTCATTATTGAAATCAAAGTAAGGCTAAATAACTGATTGGTTATATTGGTTTAATCTGGATTACAAGTAATTTGACATTCATTTGAATTGCGATAGTGATTTAAGGATTGTTGAGTGAAAACTATATGATTATATAGTTGATTTGGATTGACAGCATAGCATTCATATGATAACTCTTTTGAACTATGATGAATTCTGCCAACGATTGTGATGTCTGGGATTGATTCTTTGATCAATTACATCTTATTTTGTTTCTGTTATTTACTATAACTTTTGCATTCTGAAAATAAAAAATTCCCCCTTGTTGTTATTTAGCAATTTTAGTTTGATAACATAACCTGTGTGTCCTAAGGAAGAATGACCTGAGTTACCTTATACTACAAATAAGGGAGCTTAGACTATTTTGATAGCAGATGTGACAAAGCTATCACCACTCTAAGGAGAGCTTAAGTTCTCGGATGTCTCTTAGCTCTTGCTCCACAAGCTTGCCCGCCCCCTCTTGGAGTTGCTGAAGGAGCTATGCCTGCTCCTCCTCTTGGATCAACTATGCCTTCTGAGCTCCTGGTTGAGGGTATGCACATGATCAATTGGTCTTTAAGTTTTATTTATACTCACGCATTTTTAACCAAATTCAACTAGCTTTTAAGTTTTTCTAAATATAGTTACTTTTTTTAATCTATTATTCCTACAAAAAATTTAAATAAAATTTTGACATCTCCCCTTAAATTAGGAGCTTTCATCATTAGATATTTCAGTCAATTCAACAATTATAGATATTATTATAAAGATCAATAACATAATAGATTCAACAATTACATTTTAATCAATACATACAATTCACATAATCCTAAAAACCGTTCTATTGCGCATCCCCTTATAACTCCACAACATGCATATTGTAATCTTCGCAAACACAAAGAATTCCATAGCAAACAATGCAAACAAGTTGGGAAAGGACCTGTACGCCCTTCTCCCTAGTCATAAAATCCCCATTTCCTACAACTCTATCCTAGAAAATATAAGTCTCTATATATCCTACATATATATTAAATCATTCAACCATATAAATAACAAGGATTTAGTTACTAACCTCTATAGTAGTAAAAAAATCCATAGAATATGGAAAGCTTTCTGTCCAACCAAATCCAATCCTAATGATCCAATATAATAACTTTAAATCAACACACTTATATACATACAAAACATAAAATAACATAGGGAAGAAGAATGGTAAACCAATCTCTAAATCAATAATCGTTGTCTTCCTGATATAACACTCCTAAATTAACAAAGTAACAACTATAATTACTCAACAATGCAACAAAACATAGCACAATGGGCTCCCCCATAAATGAACGAAAAAATTAAATCAAATAAAAAACTTAAATCGATTAAAATGCTCACCAAAACCCCTTCGCAATGGTGGTCTCCATTTCTCGAATGGAGCTTCGTGGCGCGCACGTGGCAAAATGGGCTGGAGGCAGCGGTTTAGAGAGAGAGAGGAGAGAGAGAGAGAGTGAAGAGAGAGGGAGAGCTTCACAGAATAGGGAAGAAGAGGGTTCCGGTTGGGGATAAATGCGGGTTACCGACAAGTATCCGTTTAATGAAACTGTACGTTTCGCTAACCAATAATTACCGACGAGTTTACCGACTGAAATTTATAAATCCCAAAGGTTGTGCAACAACTTGTAAAATTTCAAAATCTTCGGTTAACCCGTCGGTAATAAATAATGAATTTAAAAAATAAACTCGTCGGTTAACCCGTTGGTAATATTTAACAAAAAGAAATGAAAATAAATTATTAAACACCCGTTGGTAAATTTAATAAAAATTAAAAATAAAACATATTGTTAAATATACCCATCGATCTACCCATCAGTAATATTTAATAGAAATAATTACAAAATTCAAATACCCATTAGTAATATTTAGTAAAAATTAATTATAAAATCAAATTAAATATCCGTCAGTTAGGTAATCGGTAATTAAATAAAAGAATATATATTAAATAACAACAAGTCGGTAAACTCGTCGGTAATATAATGACAAAATAAAAAAAATCTAAATTAAATAATCTAGGTCAGTATACCTGCGGTAATAGTTGATAAAAATATAATTAAAAAACAAAATATTATACTTGTTGGTAAGCCCATTGAAAATAATGCGCGCCATGTGGCGGGATTTAGCGTCATCGTTTACGACAAAGAAATCGACGGTTATTTATGTAAAGTTGTTTTAATTAGAAAAATACCATGACCCGTCGAAGAAATTAGTAGTTACCGATGGGTATGAACCTTGGTAACATCAATCAGTATCCCGCAAATTTCTAGTAGTGACATTTGTAGAAAGCATTATAATGGAAAATCTGTATCTCTCTATAGAGATCAGATTAAAACAAATAAAGATGTTTTGGAAAACTCAAGAAGTCCTTTAAAATTTTCATATTCAGCTCATATCCGAGTATGTTCCCCATTCTCGATTGGAGGCTGATCCTTTGGAAGGCTCTTCCCCTTCGTTCCTATGGATCTCAGTGGAGTTAGCGAGGACACGGTCACCCCGAGGCATGCGAGGCGCGTTCGACAGCCGAGAGGCGACCACAACGCGGAGGCCATGCTGTTCCCTCGATTCCCATGCCTAGATCTCCGCTTCGTTGGGCTACATCCGAGGAGCTTCGTCAGTCGTGGGCTACATCTCCCCATTCGAGGATAGCGTCACCAGGAGGCTTGGAGTGCGAGGGTAGTGATAGTTGGGTGCTTATCTTTTGGGGATTTACCATGTACTTGCCTTTATTTTCCTTTCCGTTGATGTATTTCCAGTTTCTATGTACTGCATGCTCTCCCACTTATATGGGTAAGACTTTATGCTTTCCTTTATATTTCTGGAGTGATGTACTAAACTATGTTAATTAATAGTATGAGGAATGTTTTCATGATTGATGTGATCTTTATGGCTTTTGAATTGTATGATTTATTCTTCCGCTTCACGTTACATTTATGTTACACGTAAAGGCTCGCACTTTGTTTTATATGAATCATTTCAAAAAAAAAATTTTACCTATTTTCCGCTAAGTATTTTGTAAATGAATTTAAAGAGAAGTAATAACTAATAATTAATCTTGATACGCTCTAGGCGTATTGGGGTTAAATATTAGGGTGTTACACAAACTACAAACCTTCCTTAGGTAGTGAGGAAGTGATATGTCAAGGTGAGGATTGATGGAGAATTGAAATTTTAATCGGTTAGTTTTGTAGATGGTGATGAGTAGAACAAGTTTTGTGAAGAGAGTTTGAGATTTTATCAACTATAAGCTAAGGTTTTTGGGATTGGAAAGCAATTTGAAACTTTTGAGAAATGGAAAATGGAGTTTGCTATTCCTCCTTGATGCATGGCCGAGAGTTTGGCTTGTTTTTGAAGTTTGGTTTGTTGTTATCTCATATATAAAGAATGAATATTATAATGTGTAATTAAGTAATCTTTGACCAAAGAAAGAAAAATGGATGGCCAAGATTAAATTTTGTAATTCAAGGTTAAATCTTAGCCATTAATTTGATTTAAAGAGATAAACTCATTCATTTTGTAAAAATCAAATTAGTTTTTGGTGTTAGAACTCACACACGGAATTTCGCCGAAGGTAAAACACCATACCTAGGTAATTAAATATTACCTGAAATTTAATTCTAAGTATAAAACTATCATTCCTACCCATTTCTAATCTTAATCCTATAAGTTCAAGTTTTGGGCACCTCTGGGTTCCAATTCTAGTGTATCGACTGTCCAAGGGCCCATGGGGCCTGAAGGTTACTATTCACCCCGCCTGGAATTTTTTTTTAATACGTCTCCTGGGCCATCCTCATCATTGCTCAACTATCATATTTTTGAAATTATGACTAATAAAACTCAAATTAATTTTTAAATAATTTTTAGGGTGTTATATTACCACCCACCTTAAAAAGAATTTTGCCTTCCAAATTCATTTGAAAACAATTTCAAAAGACCATTTTATAAGTCAAACAAGGAATTAACACACAGAAAAATGAAAGACAACAATTGCATCCTAAACATTCCTACCTCGGATTAGATTATTAGGTGGTGAGGTGTACTTAGCTTGTCGTGCCCCTGTGTGGTGGCTTCTCAACAGGCTTTAGATATCTTTCTGGACACTCCTAGATCTTATGCCTCGGCTTTCCACAACGGTAGCATACGTATTGTCCAGCCCTACAAGGTCTATCTTCATGGTTTTTCCCATATTTTGGGCAATTTTGTCTCATGGGTAATAGTTGTTGTTGTTCATCTTCGTGCAATTTGGACTGAAATTGATTCTTTTGGGATAGGGCCTCCTCATAACTTCGGTCTTCAAGTGCCAGTCTCTTATTAGAAATGTCCTTAGTAGATTGGGTGATTTCTAACTTCTTATTGGAGTCCTCTCACGATGGCACTTGTTCACCAATGTTGTATAATCTTGGATATCTAAGAGACCCACAACAGCTTTGATGTCCTCACATAAACCTCCTTCATACTTCATGCATTTCCAAGCTTTATTTAGGTCATGTTGATAAATTGTAGAAAGCTTCAGAGCTTCTTCAACTTGGCCGTATACTCTGCTATGCTCATAGATCCTTGCTTAAGCGCCATGCATTCCAGCTCCTTTGCATTTCTCAGGAAACGGGAAATACTTGTGGTAGAAAGCTTCCTTCAAGATATCCTAGGAAACTTCAGGTTGGGATGCTTCAAATAATCTCTTGGTGCCAACCCACAGAATTCGGCACCTGCTTCTAACATGTAGGTAGCAAAAGCCACCTTCTGGATCTAGTACAAGGAAGAACTAAAATTTTCTCCATGGCCTTAATCCATTCTTCTGCTTTATTTGGATTAAAGGCTCCTTGAAAAGGCGGGGGGTTTGCTTTCCTAAACTCTACGAACTTTTGGTATTCATATCCACTTCTACTTCTCAAAGATTCCAACTGGATTTCCTTCAGCATGTCGATCCAACCTTTCCATCATCTTGTTGGCTGCTCAGCTTGTTCTCTCATAACTCCGCCATGTCACGGAATGTAGCCATCATATTAGCTTCATTCCAAGTTGGTCCTATTATGCAAATTTGAGGTCATCGATTCCTATCACACCAAACAAGAATTATTGAGTTGATCAGGTTCAATACCAAGCCAAGTGTGGTAGCAACCCATAACATTCCCAACCATCAGTTATACATATATATAAAATTATAATGCATGACATTTACTAAGGAAGCATAGCTAGTCTATTCCTCAAGGTCCTACAAGGATGAGCTCTCTATACCATTTGTAACATCCCTGTTGCTTTATGGATTGCTGCCCACAAACCAACACAGGTCTTTTCAGCGTGCTTTGTCCTCACTCACACGCTTCCTGGAAAAACTTCCCTAATGCATTATAATTTTATATATGTATATATGTGTATGGGAATGTTGTGGTTGCTACCACACTTAGCTTGGTATTGAGCCTGATCAACTCAATAATTCTTGTTTGGTGTGATAGAAATCGATGAACTCAAATCGGCGTAATAGGAAGTTGGAATGAAGCTAATATGATGGCTATAGTTCATGACATGGGGCAGAGAGAACAAGCTAGCAGCTAATAGGAGGATGGAAAGATTGGATCGACATGCTGAAGAAAATCCAGTTGGAATCCTAGAGAAGTAAAAGTGGACATGGAATACTAGAAGTTCAGAGAGTTTAGGAAAGCAAACCCCCCACCTTTTCAAGGAGCCTTTAATCCAAATAAAGTAGAAGAATGGATTAAGGCCATGGAGAAAATTTTCTTAGTTCTTCCTTGTACTGAGATCCAGAGGTGGCTTTTGCTACCTACATGTTAGAAGCAGATGCCGAATTCTAGTGGGTTGGCACCAAGGGATTATTTGAAGTGTCCCAAACTAAAGTTACCTAGGATATCTTGAAGGAAGCTTTCTAACACAAGTATTCCCTATTTTGGTGAGAAATGCAAAGGAGTTGGAATTCATGGCGCTTAAGTAAGGATCTATGAGCATAGCAAGGCTAGAGGAGCTCTACAAGTTTTCTATGTAATGCCCCGATTTTTCTTTTGAGTACAAATGACCAAAATGCCCCTGAGGTTATTTTTACCAGAATTGAGGGGTCCGACTCGCAATCTCGAATGGGTTAACTCAATGTTTGAAGGGGATTATATCTGCTATGTTTGATATCCGAGGTGAAAATCTCGTTTTCAAACTTTCGCTGAATGAAAAATACCCTGGAGCGTTTTACGGTAAAGGTGCTGTTTGAGCTCGGAAATTTTCCATAAAGTTCGGAATGATGTTTATGAGTGGTTTTTGGTGGTTAGTTGGGTTGGAGGTGACAGTTTTAGTGTAAATTTACCATTTTGCCCCTAGAATAGTGTACAGTGAGCCTAATGACGTAATTAACCAAACCTAAGCAATATTAGGCTCTAATCGAAGATTAATTTATTTCGATAATTAATCTAGAGTCAAAATAATTTATTAAGGTTAATTAGAATCTAAGATTGCTTAGTTAAACTCTAATTTCATTCTTTGATTCATGATTCCTAGTCATGGAATCTTGAATAGTAATTTCTCTCTTCAATTCCTTAAATCAAGGAACTTTGTCTATGATTTAATTTGACTAGAAAATGGTTTTTAATTTGTTAATCTAGCAAGACCACCCCTAAATCTAGTCTTGACAACCTTAATCAACCATTACCTCACCTAAACACTTTCTTACAAACTCCTAATCAAAACCTTAATCGAAGAAACACCTAAACACATCATTAAACCACAATTACATGAGCAATTTCTTCTCCTCCCCTTGGCTGGAAATCTAGCCAAATACATACCCTTGTATTGTGTCACATGTTGATTTTGTTTCACTCCAAAGACCATGCCTTAACCCATGCCTTGCCCATACCTAGCCATACCTCCAACCATGCTTTTGAATGACAAGCTTTTGAAGATATTTTCTCCTTCTCTATGGCCTTGAAACGTCGGCCATTCTCCCAAATCAGCCTCCATTGTTTCATTTTTCTATAAATACCAAGCATTAGAGAACTTGGTTACACTTTTGATCATTTGCCAAGTTAAGCTTTCTTGCAATTTTCTCTCAATTTCTCTTCATCTTGTTCTTTTTCCTCCACCATCAAAGAAACCTTTCCACCACCACAAACCACCACAAACAACCTTGAACCACCACTCCCCTACCTTAAACCACCTCTCAAACACCAAACCTTTCCGTTTCCAAGCTTGCTTTTTCAAGGAAAATCCATCTTGTGTTCTTCCCTTGGCCGAATTTACATCACCGTCCAAGAGAAGATTTTGTCTTCTCATTTCATCAAGAACACAAGCTTTCTTTCATCTCTTTCAAGACTTCATTTGGTAGGGGTTTATTTTCAAAGTTTTCCTTGCTTTCTTTAAGAAAAGTTTCTAGTTTTCTCTTAGTTTTCAAAGCTCTTTTCCTTCCTTTTTCATTTTGGCGTTAGGGCCCTTTGATGAGAAAAACCTTGGCTTGATGATGAGGTTTCAAAATAATGGTCTTGTGATGCCATGTGAGAAACCTCTAAAGCTTGAAATATTAGTCTTGGACCATATATGCTTTTGGTTTCTTTCCTTTTCCTTGCTTAAAGATTTCGGTTTTCCTTTCCTTTTCCTCCTTAAGATTTCGGTTTCCATTCCTTTCTTTGTACAAAGTTTGATAAAAATGTTAAGTAGATCACTAAAAGTTTTTTTAAGAAAATTAATCATATGTTTTCAAAGAGCTTTAAGCTTATCCTTGCCAACCTTAAAGTTGGTCGGCCGTTCTAAGAGTTTACTCTAGATTGAAGCCCATGAGCAATAAAATGAAGAATATGAGTAGTTATTTTATGTTTGCTTTGATAAAGTGTTGATGTTTATTTCTTAGTCCATTTTCTTGAGCTTGATGATGAAGTTCAAACCAAAGACTTCTTTGAAGACTTGGTGCTAAGAACTCTAAAGCTCACTTTATGTTGTTAAGATACATATTGGGTTAAGGTTATGATGTTCCTCTAAAAGTCTTGCAAGAGCTCTAGTTAAGATAAAGCAAACTTGCACTCATGTTTAAGTTTATGTCTTGCATGTCATGTTTATGCCATCATTAAGCTCTCAAGAATAAATAAATGAACTTGCATTATCATGTTTAAATTTCCAAGCTTGCATTTCATGTTTATATTTCAAGTCATCACTTAATCTTTGAAGATAATAATGAGGTTGTATCTCATATTTATTTTATGCTCTCACTTTACTTTATAATGAAGAGTAAAATAAAGTGCATAACATGTTTATGTTTATGTCATCACTTAAATATTCTAGAGCTCAAAGACTTGCCCAAGTATCCCATGTAAAGTTTTAGAAAATGGAGGCATTTCAAGAATGCCATTTCGGCCTTGTGATGATGATGATGGACTTGATATGAGTTCATCTAATCATAAGTGCCCATAGCCTATGTCTTGGAATTTTTCTAAGCTTAGGTGAACTTAAAGAATATCATGAGTAAGATTTTGTGTTTTAAATCTACTTCATCAACAAAATAATTTAGCTACTGACCTCACTTAAATTTATATGATTTTAATGAGAAAAATTGGGTTCTAAAAGAGTTTTGAGTTCCTAAAAATTGTTACAAGAGAAAACTAGCAACTTATATACATTTAAATCATGAAGTTATGTGATTATGTGAGCTATATCTATTTGGTTCTGCCTTGGTTGTTTGGCCACTGTATTAATTCTGTTTTATGGTGTTAAAATGTGTAAAATTATGTTTGAGTGAAGCAAGGAACGATTTAGGAAAGTTAGGAAATAACAAGTAACTAGAAAGAACTAAAAATGAGAATTCTAGAACACTTAGATACAAGAAATGCAAATTCTGTTCCAGCATAATTGAACCTAAGCAAAATGGCTTATAATTAATGGATATGTGTAGGAATCCCTCATAATTAGTTTAGGAATTGAATATAGAGCCTTAGACGAAGACGGAACTTAGAAAGGGTTAAGAACATAGATTCTAGAATCCGTAATCGAATAATAATCATGGTGATTAACCTATACAATGCTGTTTGGAAAAGGTAATGGGCATAAATATTAGAGAGAATTACAAGTAATGATCCTTTAGGTGCATAAAAGATCTATTATAGGTATTAGGACAACTAAACACAAGATTAAGACCCGTAAAGGTCAAAGCATAAAACATTGCAAAGTAGGAGACATAATGTGAGTAAGTGACCCAGTGAACGAGTATGACTACGTTATCCTGAAAGTATTAATGTTATGTGCATGAGATTATGTGAACTTATGACGTGATTGATGTGATGATACGGCATGTCATGAATGAGATATATATGGATATAAGATGATGATGAAATGAATGAATATCCTTATATGGCTTTTAAAGATTTGATTGATTGAGATATTGAATGAGATGGCATGAGTTGAATAAGTTATGTGGCATGACTCAAATATGAGGAAATTCGGTATACAACCGTAATCCTGGATTTCCATCAAATTTGAGGGACTTAAAAGAAGTTTTGAAATGAAACATTTTATATGTGACATGCGAGACGCATTTCTCCTCCTACGTGAGGAGAAAGTAAACCGTGAAGGATATGGACACCAAGCCATACCAAAGCGGACAAAGTCACTGGTCTTAACCAAATGATGCATTTTGCAGGAGACGTACTTCTCCTACTACGGTGTGGAGAAGGTAAAACCATGAGGGCATTGACATTAGTCTGCCAAAGCGGACAAAGTCATTGGTCTTAACCAGTTGGTGCGTTTCGAGAAGGAAAAAGTCCCATGATAGGTGATCTTTAGGCCCCCTACCCGTACTTGGGAGTCAGGATTATTTTGATTATAGTACGCTTATCAAGAGGATAAGTAAGAACTAGTGATGACTAGTTGAGGTATGAGCTCATAGCCTAGTTTTAGAGGTGTGGTTACTATTTTTGATACTTGATGTCACAAGTTTGAGAAATGGAAAAAGATGTGAAGTATCTTGCTTATGAAAGAGAAAGGTTTCCATGAGAAGTATATGCCACTTATATGATGATGAAATATGGATGACATGTTTTATTGATTTGCTGCATAAGGTCCTGCCATGCATTCATGTTCGCTATGCTGCATACATGCATTAAGATTCATCATAAAAGACACAGACATTGGATAAATGCTTTTATAAAACCACATAATGAACCTTTGCATGTTACACTTTTTCATAATAAACCCAAGGTTCCTGGGACGTAACGATGACACTAGAATAGGAGGATTCCCTACTGAGATTCTCTAGTAATATTCTCACCCCCTCTTTCTTCCTTTCCGTTACATCTTCAGATTCCGATGGCGTCGTTCGTGATCTTCATTGATACGCCGGTTGGGAGGTGCACTACGACCGAGCATCAGTCATATCATTTCGAGGGTCGATGAGCTGTCCATATTTTGCGTACATGGGATGCCCGTTCGCGTATCTAGTTTCCAGCCTTCGCTTCACTCCTACCTCACCTTATGGCGATGACCTGATCTTCGAGAGGACCCCGACCGAGACACCGGCTCCGTCATCATCCTCGGTTAGAGACTACCAGGTACGTCACTCATACTTGCACTAGGGTCGACTGTCCGAGGACTCTCCTCTTACGTTTACTTGGAGGGTTCTCTCCCTCGGTGCCCATGGACGTGGGTAGAGGTAGCAAGGACACTATCACCCAGCCAAGGTTGGCAAGGCAAGTATGACAGCTTGAGAGGCGCTCGCGCAGAGGAGGCCATGTGTTCCCCCGCTCCTCATGCCCTGACGTCCCCTACTACTTCATGGATTGACGACCTCCCCACAAACCAACACGGGTCTTTTCAACATGCTTTGTCCTCACTCACACGTTTCCTAGGAAAACTTCCAGGAGGTCACCCATCCTAAAATTACCCCAAGTCAAGCACGCTTAACTATGGAGTTCTTTCGTGATAGGCCAAAAAGAAAGATGCATCTTTGTGGCATAGGTAGTACCAATCAATTCTTATAAGACTTCCTTAATTGTATAGTCCCATACCTATAGACTTAGGATCCTCTCATTCGGGTGTGTAATCGGTTCATTCATGTACCCCTCCGCTTGGAGGCGGCTCCTTGTCCGTGCCCTCGCATCGGCGATCACTCACGTCTCGTCCCTGAGTGTTACATGCCCACCAGCTTCCGCTTGGTTCGTCCCGAACCACACCGTCCTGGGAGAGGTGCAGGCTCTGATACCATTTGTAACGTCCCCTGCTACTTCATGGATTGACGACCGTCCCCACAAACCAACACGGGTATTTTCAACGTGCTTTGTCCTCACTCACACGTTTCCTAGGAAAACTTCCAGGAGGTCACCCATCCTAAAATTGCCCCAAGTCAAGCACGCTTAACTATGGAGTTCTTCGTGATAAGCTACCAAAAGAAAGATGCATCTTTGTGGCATAGGTAGTACCAATCAATTCTTATAAGCCTTCCTTAATGTATAGTCCCATACCTATACTAAGATCCTCTCATTCGAGTGTGTAATCGGTTCATTCATGTACCCCTCGGCTGGAGGCAGGAGCCGCTCCTTGTCCGTGCCCTCTCGCATCGGCGATCACTCCCTGCCTCGTCCCGGGCGTTACAATGCCCACGTCCCCGCTTCATTGGGCCACGATTGAGGAGCTCGAGCAGCTCGTGGACACCTTTCCCCATTGCTAGAGGATCAGCGTCACTAGTAGTTTTCGAGGAAGGGGTAGCTATAGTTGGGGTTTGATCTTTTAGGGCTCTCCTGGACTTGTTGTTAATGTTTCTATTTATGTATTTCCTTGTTATATGTACTGAAGCTTTGCTCATTCTTATGAGGGTATGACTTTATGTTCCTATCTTTTAGTGGATGTATCAAACTATGTTTCTTAATATATTATGGCATTTGCTTTTATAGATGGATGTGTTCTTTATTGCTTTCAATTGTATGTTTTATTTCTTTGTCACTTTACGTTTCGCTCATGATAGTATATGACGGCTCGCATTTTGTTTTACATATTTTTTAAAAAAATTTTACCTGTATTTTCCACTAAGTAATTTTACAAATGAGTTTAAAAAGGAAGTAATAACTAATAATTAATCTTAATATGTCCTGGGCGTATTGGGTTAAATATTAGGGTGTTACATTCTACAATTTATCAATGTGACCCAAATGAAGCTTGGAAATGCATGAAGTATGGAGGAGGTTTACGTGAGGACATCGAAGCGTTGTGGGTCTCTTAGAGATTCGGGATTATACAACATTGGTGAACAAGTGCCATCGTCCAGAGGACTCCAATAAGAAGTTAGCAATCGCCCAATCTACTAAGGACATTTTTAATAAGAGACTGACATTTGAAGACCGAGGTTATGAGGAGGCCCCATCCAAAAGAAGGTTTCAGTCCAAATTGCATGAAGATGAACAACAACAATGGTTACCCATGAGACAAAATTGCCCAAAATGTGGGAAGAACCATGAAGGTAGACCTTGTAAGGCTGGACAATATTTATGCTACCATTGTGGACGCTGGGCTATAAGATCTAGGAGTGTCAGAAAAATATCCAAAGCCTTGAGAAGCCACCACACGGGCACTACAAGATAAGTAGACCTCACCACCTAATAATCTAATTCGAGGTAGGAACATTTAGGATGCAATTGTTGTCTTTTGTTTGCTTGTGTGATAATTGTAACACCCTAATAATTAACCCAATACGCCTAGGTCGTATCTGATTAATTACTAGACTTTACTCTTTGCTTCAGTTCCTTAATCATGCTTTGAAAATACTTAGTGAAATTACGAGCCATTTTTTTAAAAACATAATTGAAAACGTGAGCGCATAACGTGAACCATAATCGGATAAAGCAGAAAACGAACAGACATATCATGAAGAACACATCATATTGGCTCCATCATATGACATCCATAATTACATTTCACATAGATATTTTGCCTACCAACGAGTTAAGCTAGATGTAGGCAATCGAACAAAACATAAATAATATATGGATGGAAAAACATCTATTAACGACACCTAATTATAACACTTCAGAGATAGGAATAGATATCAGAGTTCACTTTCAAGGTCTAGCAATACGTTCCTCAAGGATAATAAGCTGGTTCACAAGATCACGTGCATCTACCAGGTGAGAGCATCAACGGGAATCACGAACATCACCATCACTTTTTGAAGACGAGATGGAAAGAAAGAAAGAGGGAATGGGAAACTTATAAAAGAATCTAGGTACTCACCTCATATGCATCGTGTCATCATCATCGTCCCAGGAACCTCGGATTTCATTATGAAAATGTGAGCATGCTAAGATTCATTTATTTAGTTTGGAAATATACTTTACCGAGGTCTATTCATTTTAATCATGCGTCTTATAATGCATTATAAACTTAGCATGTCATGTTTATAATGAACTTTTCCTTTCATATATAATAACATAATTATGCATAAGACCACATCATATTCCTCATCATCATATCATAAATACTATGCATAGAAGAATATCATATTTCTCATCATTATCTCATAAATACTATGCATAGAAGAACATCATAATCACATAATACGTTACTTAGTTCCTTAGGTGACTTAAAGTTACTTTCATCATCATTTTCCTGGGCCACCCTATACTCCACCCTTTTGGGAGTAATCTAGGTTATGAGCTCATACCTTGCTAGTCGTCACCAGCATATACTTATCCCTTTTGATAAGTAAGAATCCCAACTCTACCCTTTTGAGAGAACGGTTTAGGGGGCAAGAATCACCTTTTCACCACCTATAGTCTGATGGGTCTAAAGGATCATTTCCTCATAAATTTAAGTCACCATTAAGTCTTTGCATGTTATATCATAATACAATTCTCAATTCATAATCATTCATAACATTTTCTCGTTTATAGTCTTATTCTGGAATAATATATATACCAACTGTAATCATGCATCTGGGAGATTCCAGGAAAGAGAGGTGGGTCACAAATGGACACGCTTAAATACCAAGTCTTTCCTAGCCAGAACCTTTCCAAATTACACTTTTAGTAATATACTTTCTTCCAGCAATAAGGTAAATTTTTAAATAACAAAGAATATTTCATTATTTTATGCATAAGCATTCTCATTGTTTGCAACAGCAACTATAATATGCAAGCCCGGAAATCATTCAATGATATCAAATACTTAATAAGCATCAAATCACTACATAGACTTATCATTTCAAACTTCAAAGAACCATCATCATAAATTATTACCAAAACTGTCTTAAACAACCGATACTTTAGAAGGGTAACCTCAATTATCAAACTAATTAATCATGCATCTAAATGATTCATTATCATCATTACCATTAATTATAAGCCTTAAGAACATTATTAAACTATATGGGACAGCATAGGCAGCAAGTTATATTTAGGCTTCACGTGTGCTAAAAGTTGCATTTTTAACCCTTTCTTGTTACGGCTTTCCTTATGATGCTAAAATTAATTACTAAACCAATTATGAATCATTCTCCCTTATCTAAACATAATAGAACCTGGTTCTTAAGGCCACTAAAGGCTTTGGACAGAATGCATAAATTTCATTCTCTAAAGTTCTAGAAATCTTGCTTTTACGGTTTTCTAGGAAGCTAGTTTTATCTCTAACATGCATAGAATCATTCCTTTAGCAATAAACCATAATTATCACAACTTCAAACATATTAAACCATCATCATACAGTAGTACTAAACTCAGATTAGTGGCTGAATCATGAACCTCACATAATTGCTTAAAATTACATTTTAAGTACATGTAAGATACTTGTTTCCCATAAAATCTTTGCAAATCCTTAAAACTCTTTTAGAAACTAATTCTTTTTGTTAATCTTGAAAGAAATTATAGAACTAAATCAGTAGCTATTTAAAATCACTTTGGGCCTACCTTAATTATGAGGCCGATTTATATATTGAAAGAATCTTCATGATTAAAATTCTCACTTAAGATAAAAGGAGCAAGTCTTGAAATTTAGAGATTTAGGTGATAACTAGAATCATAAACATGCTATGTAATGTCATTTTAATCTTGTCTTTATAAGGTGATAACTTGGAATTATAAACATGATATGCAAGAAACTGGAGCGGTGGTAGTCCGCAATGGACAAGTGGAGGGAGAAGAGAATCTTAAGAAAGGGAGCGGCGGTAGTTCGCATTGGACCGGTGAAGGGAGAAGAGAATTCTTATTACATCTTATTAAGCTCCAAACTCAAGACTTTTAAAGAATGAATTCTTTGACTCCCATAATCTTAAGGAAGCTTTAGAGTTTTTATTACCATGGTTCCAACTTTGCTTGTGATACTTGGGCAAGTCTTTGAACTCTAGGATCTTTAAGTGATGACATAAAATAAACATGTCATGCGTTGATTCTTTTAGCCATTATAAAATAAAGTGAGAGCATAAAATAAATATGAGATGCATCTTCTTTATTATCTTTGAAGATTAAGTGACAACTTGAAACATAAACATGAAATGCAAGCTTGGAAATTTAAACATGAATATGCAAGTTCATTTATTCATTCTTGAGAATTTAGTGATGACATAGAAAGTAAATATGGTTATGCAAGGCATAAACTTAAACATGGATGCAAGTTCATTTTATTTCTTTACTAGAGCTCCTCCAAGACTTTAGAGAAATATAAATTCAACCCAATATATCTTAGCAAGACAAAGTGAAAAATACATCTTTCAAGTTCTAAACTCAAGATTTTTATTTTTACATCATAAAAACATCATTCTTTAAAGTTTTGCATCAAGTGGAATTTTCAAGCTTTAGAGGCCTAACTTGTGATGGATTTACAACCAACACTCAAGGTCCTCATCATCAAGCTATCATCATATTCCCATATAGGCCTTATGGCCGAAATGTTCAAAGTAAAAGAAAGAAGAAAATCAAATGGAAAAACTAGAGAAAGTCCATGAAATCATCATTTTGAACCAAGAACAACACTTAGCAAAGCATAGAAATAAGCTTAAAGACAACTCCTTACCTAATTTTATTTGAAGGAAAGGAAAAGAACTTGGTTTCCTTGAGTGAAATGAAAGAAAATCTCTTTGAGAAATGGGAGAAGAAGTTTCAGCCAAGAGGAGGAAGAAAGAAAGCTTTTGGTGATTCTAAAAACTAGAATTGTGTAAGTTATGAACTAAGGCCTCTAACACTCCTTCAAGCATGCCTATTTATAGAGATTTTGAGGCTCATAAATGGACAAAGGGAGGAGGAAAGTCTGACCAAATTTGAGGAGGAAACAAGGAAGAAAAATCATCTTGTTTGGTGGCTTAAAACATGGAATCATGTTTTCATGGTTCCTTGTTTTCATACCTTGGTTTTTGTGCATTCTTTGACAAATTTTCTGATGCATTATGGACCAAAATTTCATGCATTACAGCCCAAGGAGGATAAAATTTGTGTGTTCCATGTATTATGTAGGTGTAGGTAGGTATCTTTGCAAATTAGAGAATTTACAATTAAGGGCTTAGGTGAATTAGTAAGCAATTTGAGTGTTTTTAAGTAATTTTAAGTTCTAATCAATCTAAATAAATAATTTTGACTCTAGATTAATAATTAGAATCTAATAACCTTTAATTTGAGCCTAATATTGCTTATGTTTTGCTATACGAATAAAAAATATCAAAATTCGTAAGACCTACAAAGACAGGGATAAAATGGTAATTTTACTTAAAAATTGCCCGAGACCACCCGAGCTTAACTAATAGTTAATCATAGCTTAAAAACATGTTTTAAAACATTTTAGTGAGGTTCGGGCTTAGTCCATGCAAATCCAAGTTAAAACGAAGGGTGTTTTGGTCATTTCGCGTCAAAGCTCAATATTAGGATTCTTCTTCTCTATTAACACACATAACACAAACAATCCCTTATTAATATCAAGACATCCCCTTGAGGACGGGTGGGGCTCACGATCCTCGTTTTTGAGTAAAATAACCTTAGGGGCATTTTGGTCATTTTACACATATAGAAAATCGGTTTGCAACTCTCGCACGAATTGCTCCTATCCTTTCTTCTAATATTATATTTCTTTATTGAGGATTGTTCGGTCTCGAATTATATGAAAAATTACCTAGGGTAATTCGGTAATTCTAAACGACAGGTAAAAATTGGGTGTTACAATAATTCCTTGTTTGACTTATGAAATAGTCTTTTGAAATTGTTTTCAAATGAATTTTGAGGGCAAAATTCTTTTTAATGTGGGTGGTAATATAACACCCTAAAAATTATTTAAAAATTAATTTGAACTTTATTAGTCGTAATTTAAAAAATTTAACAGTTAGAAACGATGAGGTGGCCCAAGACGTGTTAAAAAAAAAATTCTGGGTTGGGATAAATAGTAACCTTGTGGGCCCCACGCTCGTGGGACAAAACACTAGAATTAGAACCCAGAGATGCCCAAAACTGAGAAATTATATGATTAAGATTAGAAATGGATAGGAATGATAGTTTTATACTTAGAATTAAATTTTGGTTAATATCTAATTACCTGGGTACGGTATTTTACCGTTAGCGAAATTTCGATGTGCTTTATACATGCATTTGGAAAAAGAAAGAGAATGTATAAATTGCAATCATGCATATTCTAACATATGGAAAAAACAAAACAAGACTTGGATTGAATGAGGGAAGGCAAAAAGAGGAACTCCCAGAGATATTATAAGGAAAGGAAAAGAGGAACTTCCCCAAATTTATTTTGAGTCGGTAGACGTGGCTAGGAATAGATTTCTGTGTATGATTTGGAATTGGAGAAAAATGAAGTCCGATGATCACGTATAGGAATGAGCTTAGTCCTACAATAGTCTATTTCCCTTGTGTGGTGTGATCCACTATAATACCATTTGGTATAAATTATCTATTGTGGAGTTGTCCATGACGATTACCCGTTGGGTATAAACTAAGTTTTTCCTATGTTAATGAAAAGAGAAAAATGCATTGATTTGACTTCTATGGCCATAAGTGAACACAGGTCACTTTGAGATAATTTCACTACATTTATCATATGCATACTCATATTATTTTGAATTGTCTGCCTTGTGTGATTTACTATTTGTTGGAACATTATGAGATATATGCTTTAAGTGATTGAATGCTAAAAGAATCCACTTTGAAGGAATGATCTTAGAACTTTAAAATGAAGCTTTAATATGTATTACATGATCACATTTTCTTAATAAATCGAAGTGGCTAGGGCGATAACGATGACATTATGAGTGTGTAACTTGGGAGTTGCCCTACTAAGAATTGAATAATTCTCACCCCTATATGTTTGTGTTCCCGTGTCGCCTCTAGGTTGATCAGAGAACAAGGGGACTGCTATGTGAAGAGCTTGGGATTGAGTAGTTTAGTAGTTGATATTTTTACTTTGTTGTACTTAGTTGGAGTTATATGTATGTAAATGAAATAGAGAATGTATTGTATTAAAGCTCTTAGAAGAGCTTCCTTTTGTAGTTAGCTATGTATTTAATAAATGTTATGTTCCTTTGTTATATATTTTGATAGAATTACACTTAGTTATTACACATGTTAATTGAGTTGCTATAAATATTTAAGAAAGGTCCGCTAATTAATAAGTAAGACTTATCGAGTATGATGTCATGGCTTAAGGATGAAGTTGTACTTGGGAGGATGTTGCAATCCCAAACTTATGCAATCTATCCTTTGTGTTCATTCTCTCTATGACAACAAATCACTCAAAAATCTTAATCCTTGGGGGAACCACTCCTTGCCAAATTACATTACGAAAGCTGTAGCTATTAACGCCACCTAATTCCTCTTTAGTTACACTAACCACCCTTATGACTGATTTGGTGGAAAAATGCCTTTTTTGTTGAACTTCCATACCAACATATCTTGGGAATTTCTTTTCAAATCACTAATTGCAAGCACATTGTGTAATTCTTGTAGCAAATCTATTTTTTTTGGTATAATTGCCTATCTCATCTAAAGATTCCAAATCTACTCAAGCCTATCCTAGAACCTGCAATCACTCACCCTACTCTCCTATTTTGCTCTGAAGAGCAAATAATCTAGGAAAAAGGTCTCTCAATCTCACATTCAAAACTCATATATCGCTCCAAAAACTTATGCTATTACCTTCCCTAATTTCTACTCGTATACCTCTTACCAAATCCCTAAATAGATCATCATTTGTAAAATTAATCTTACAAAGTTGACCCTACACACCACCTTTATCCTCTATCTTTTGGACTACTAGTGGTTCATTCAACCTTAACTCGTTATATGAGGCTACTACTTTTTTCCACAATGGGTAGTCACCCTTAGAGTACCTCCACTACCATTTGAACAAAAGTGTAGTATTCTTTATTACTAAACCCCCTCCACATAGCCCCTTTCCTTTTCGGTCTCTAAATTTGACTCCATTTCTCTAGAGCCAGCCCTTTGCTACCATCCTCCTTCCCTAAAAGAACTTACTCTGCTAGGCAATTGTTTTCTTAACCACTCCTGTTGGGATTTTAAACAAGTCCAAGTAGTACATGGGCAAGTTATTAAGCACTGATTTAATTAGAATAAGCTTGCTAGCTTTAGACAACATTTTTTACTTCTACAAACTTAGTTTTTTTCAATCTGGTCTAGTATTGGTTTCCAAGTTTGGATTCTCCTTGGATTAGCCCCCAAAGGAATACCCAAATAAGGCATAGGTTTGCCCTTTTTACAACCCAAATTTTCACACATCCTCCTTGTCTATAAATCACCGCCATTTAGTGCTATAAAAAACTTTTCAAAGTTAATGCTCAATCCCAACATTAATTCAAAACATTGAAGTAATCTCCAATAATTTTGAATTGTCCTTTCCTTATTTAGGCAAAACAAGATTATATCATCTGTCAACTACAAGTGGGTTGATTCCATTTTCTCCTTTCTTACCAATAAGCTTTCCACATACCTTTTTCTTTCAGTCCCAATGAGCTTGTCCAGCAACTAGGACAAATAAAAGAGGTGATATAGGATCACCTTACCTAAGGCCTCTCTCTAGTTTGAGTAGTTTTGAAAGGGTACCATTGATTATGACTAATAAGGATGTAGTAGTGATACAGATTTTGATCCAATACCTCCACTTATCCTTGAATCCCATCATCTTCAGAACCAACTCAACAAAAGGCCATTTGACTATATCGTACACCTTCTAAAAGTCAAGTTTGATAATGCAACCACTATTCCTTTTCTTTTTCAACCAATTAACCGCTTTACATGTGATCAAGGGCCCATCATGAATCTTTCTATCCCTCATGCAAGCACTTTGGGTTTCCACTAGTTTGGGCATAACACTTCTCAGCCTATTAGCTAAAATTTTCAATATGACTTTCTACACACATCCCACTATACTGATGGGCCTACACTACTTTACCTCATTTGTTCCTTCAACTTTAGGAATAAGAGTGACCCATGTTAGATTAGCCCTTCGTGGCATGTTTCTTTTCACAAAAACTCCTCCACTGACTTAGTAAAGTCTTCCCTACCTCACTCCACAACCTTTTGATGAAATGAATATTATAGCCATTTGACCCAACCGCCTTAGATGAATCATAGTCCCATACAACTGATGTGATCTTTTCCTTCAATGGATTCCACTCCAAGATCTTCACTTCTTTTGATATCTTACCTACGAAACCTTCTTTAAAAAAAAACCTTCAACCGGTTCCAATCTATATAGATCTTTATAAAAACCTCTTATCTTATATAATCTTAATTCTCCTATGACTTTGTATCTCTTCCCCATTAATTCTCAAACTTGTTATTCTTTTCCTTCTTTCTCGCAACAGTAATAGCATGAAAATACCTAGAGCTTTTATCCATATTTTTAGCCCACTTAGACTTAGATGTTTGCCTCTAATAGCTCTCATTGCAATTATACCTGTATGTAGAAAAGCACATGAGAAGGGGGGTTGAATCATGTTTCACTTTTTCTTTGCCTATTTGACTTCTAAAAACTTTATCAAGAACTATCAAGTTATGAACTTGAAGTGCAATGGATAAACAATGTTAGTAACTTTAGAAAGTAAACTTTCTAAACAGAATATGTGATGAACGAAAGAAGGTAAGTTTTCCAGAACTAAACAGTTAATAAAATAGATAAATAAAAAGAGAGATGAAGGAAGAAAGAGATCCTACAGGAGTTTTTATACTAGTTAAGCCTAACCTGCCTACATCTAGTTCTCAACAACCATTAAGTTTCACTAAACCTTTTTCACTTCGAGAAAGAAATAAGGATAGTATTTACAATAGCCTTCCTAAACTCTCATCAGTGACTAGTAGACAACCCCTACTATCATAAACAAAGTAGTTATTCACTAGCCCTTTTAAGCTGAACCGAGTAGTCTTTGACCAACCTCTCCAAGCTAACCGTGATCAGTAAACTAACTATTACGTCTCGTAGCAAGTAGTGTTTGACTAGCTTTTCTAGGCTACCTCATTCCGATCACGCCTGATCAAGGATACAAAGGTTTGTGTTTAGTTTTGCAACTCAATCTAACCTACACTCAAGCTTTCTTAAGATTTACAATGAAGGGCTTGAAAAACATGAATGACTTCTTTCTAGTTATTCTTCCTTGGAAGAACGTTGAACAATAATGAATGTAGAAAGAATATTTTATGAACAAGGAAATGATTACAAGCGGTAAAGATCTTTACAAGAAGATAAAGCAAAAAATTTGCAGTGTTTTAGCTTTTTTATTAGTGTTGAGTTCTTTCACTTTGAAATCACAATATCTCTTATTTATAGAGGTCTTGCTTGTGACCGTTGTCATGATTAGATCTCCAGGGACACGTGTTGATCATTCATTTATGTTTTAAAAGGAAGTATAGAAGAATAGACTGTCCTTTTGTCAGAAGCTTGCAGAAGCCATTGTAATATATGAGGTTTTTGATGTCTCTTTAGAAACTACTCTTCTTTCTAAATCATGGTTTTTGAGCTTGTCTTCTAGGACTTAGGGTTGTTGACTTCAAAGGCAAAAGAGATGATAAGATAGACCTAACTCTTAGTTTTGACTTTTTCAAACTTAAAATTTGAATTTTAAAATTTTCCTTCCTTTTCTTGTAGAGCATACTATTTCCTGTGTTTGAGCTTTCTGAAGTGTGGTAATATTTCCTTGTTGATTTCTTGAGCTTTTGGTTTTCAATCCAATCCTGATGATGAAAACATTGCTATTATGCAGATTGAAGATACTATAACACCTGGTTCTCAAAGTTTGCTTGATATCTTCATTGTAAGCATACTTTCTGATATCCAATGTTACTTTTTGAAGTCTCTATTCTTGGTTTCTTGCAATGCTGACTTCTTCTTTCAATCGTTAGCTCTTTCAAGCTTGAATAAGGGTATAATTTTACTTACCTTTTAGTTCCTATCTCTTAACATGAGATAAAATATGTTTGTACATGCGAAGTAAAATATATCCTTGTTTGATTAAGCCGTTATTATGCTAAATGATAGAACCTGTTAATCTTACAAGAAACTCAATATAGCCATTAGTCGTTCTTCAAAGTATTTACTTTAAATTGGCTTTGTTCTCATTCAAAACTCATTATCAGTTCTTGGAAAGGTTTTGGAGCTAACAATTTCCTCCTTTTTGATGATGACAAAACATTTTGAAGAAAATCTTTTGAAGAGATATTTGAAAGAAATATTATTGAAGGATAGGCGAGATAAAGCATATTCTTTCAACATATCACAGGAATGATTTTCAGGAAGTTCATTTCTTAAGGCAAGATAAAAATGTTTAATAGCC
This sequence comes from Dalbergia oliveri, assembly GCA_030441495.1. Classification (NCBI taxonomy): domain Eukaryota; kingdom Viridiplantae; phylum Streptophyta; class Magnoliopsida; order Fabales; family Fabaceae; genus Dalbergia; species Dalbergia oliveri. Next base: position 25,613,919 of record JAMLFY010000001.1, on the reverse strand, counting down.
TTAAGTGACTTGAATAATAGTTGTTGTCATTTTTCTTTGAAATGAGGACAGGCTTAAAGTTCTTTTTGAAAGGTATCAGAGCAACAATTTTAAAGGAAATATCATTTAAGCCTTGTTCATACAACCAGCTTGATTGTTAAAAAAAAAAAAATTCTGAAGATCCAGGTGCTTGAATAGAAACAAGTAATATTTATGATATTTCATCTTGATTAATTCTTATTCAGCACATCTGGATCTAAATAAAGTTTTCTAAACTGATGCTCAAGGATATATGATAAATGTAACAGATCATGAAAGATTTTCAGAAAACATGTTGATATTTATGTATTTTTTGATGCTCAATGAAACCTTGATATGAACTATGCAAGTTTTTTGAAGCTCATTAGGGATCAATCCCAAGATAAAGACAGAGCAAGAGCCAGAGCATATATACCAAAGCATCCATACATAAGATATTAGAGCATAAAGATGACATGTGTTAGAGCATATAAAACATATATGATTTTCAAACATAACATAGAGATAAGTGGTAGAAACTGATAGTTTCTATATATAAAAAAAAAAAAGTAGAAACAAAGCAACAAAGGCTAAAACAAGTTTTTCAAAAGAATGTAAAAGAAAGCTAAAAAAGAAATCTCTGAGTGAGCTCCCTCTTCAGCAAAAAACTCTCCTTGTCTTTCTTAGCACATAAGATTTAAGATTTTCTTCTATTTTCTTCTCCCCTTTTTGTCATCAACCAAAAAAGAAGTGGCTGGAAACTAGAAACATCATCATCAGCAGGAAGCCTAACTTCACAAAGTATTTCCAACAATAGTGCTTCATTCTTTTAAGTCATTGCTTCTAAATTATTCAACCGATTGTTGATGAGGCATTGCTCATGCATTAGCAATTGAATTTCGGTGTAGGTTGGCTGTGCTATAGATGTTAGTTGTGTTAAAGAAGGATCACCACCTTGTGCAAAAGAGGAACTAGGTATAGTGAAAACAGGAGGCTCTCCAAGAAACTCATTCTTTGAAGAAGTTCCCTCTTGGAAGTAGATTCTGCATTAGAAGATCTTGAGTTTGTCTAGTTCAGAATCTAGGGCCATGCAATGGTTATAAGGTGAACCCCATATCTAATAATTATCTCAGGCCTTTTACTCTTATCGAGCTTCTTAAGAATAATCAGTTTACTTTTTCCTTTTTACCTTCAGCTTTTGTGGCTATTTTTTCAATTTTTGTATCCCTTATCTTAAGCTCTACCTTCTTAAACTAGAAAAGCAGGCACTGGTTAGTATCCTTAGGATTTTGAAGGAATTGAGAGTGTACATAGTACCTTCCATGTACTCGTACTACTCGTTTGCTAGCGGATAGTGTAGATGTTCAAAGATCTTGGTCAATAGAATCCCATAAAGAACCACAACATTTCTCCTTTTGTCAGAGAGATTGCACTTATCATATTATTAAAGATAAGTCGGGCAGATTTACCTTCGTCTTTGCCAACAGACAAAACAATAATATGCAGTCCATCCCAACCAAAAGATGTGTGCTTCCAGGCCTTGAAGGAGAGAAAATTGGATGAGCATAAAAACTTGCCTTGCATGGGTGTTTGACATGGTAGTAGTTATGACACTAGTTCTATGTCTGGAGAATGATGATAAGGCTGGAGACCTCTTGCTGAGACTTTGAGACCCATCCACCAATTTTCCTCTAACGAGCAAATGACACTGTCATTAGGAGCATGAATAATGGTTGAGAGGTGTAACGCCTCGATTTTTCTTATTGAGTGCAAATGACCAAAACGCCCAGGAGGTCATTTTTACTCAAAATTTGAGGACAACGGCACCCCTAAATGGGTCAACTCAATGTTTGAAGGGGATTGTATCTGTTATGTTTGATATCCGAGGTGAAAATCTTGTTTTCTAAACTTTCGGCTCAAAATGACCAAAATACCCCTCCTGTGTTCTACACGGATAAAAGGTGCCGTTTGAGCCCATAATTTTTCAGGAAGTTTAGAATGGTGTTTTTAAGTGATGTTTGATGTTTAGTTGAGCAGGAAGGTCCAAAGATTTGGTGCAAAATTACCATTTTGCCCCTAGAACAGTGTAAGTAAGCCTAATGACGCAATTAAGCAAACCTAAGCGATATTAGGCTCTAATCAAAGATTAATTTATTTTGATAATTAATCTAGAGTCAAAATAATTTATTAAGGTTAATTAGAACCAAAGATTGCTTGGATAAACCCTAATTGCATTCTTTGATTCAAGATTCCTAGTCATGGAATCTTGAATAGTATTTTCTCTCCAATTCCTTAAATTAAGGAATTGTGCCATACCTCATTTGACCAAAAGAATTATTTTAAATTACTAATCTAGTAAGATTGCCCTCCTAATCAAGTCTTGACACTCCTAATTACCCAATTACCTCACCTAAACACTTTCTTACAACTCCTAACCAAAACCTTAATCAAAGAAACACCTAAACACATCACTAAACCACAATTACATGAACAAATTAACCTCCCCCTTGGCTGCACAAGGCTGGCCGAATCCTTACCCAAATAAAGTGTCACATGTTGAATTTTATCTCACTCAAAGAGCCATGCCTTGCCCATACTTTTGTCCATACTTCACCATGCTTGAACCCATACCCAAAGCCATACATTGTAAGAGATATTTTCCTCACCTTTTCTCTCCCTAAGGCCATCAGCCATCCTCCCCAAATCAGCCTTCATTGTGCAAAATTTTCTATAAATACCAAGCTTTGAAGAACCTTGTTACACTTTAGAAGCTTTGCTAAGTTTAGTTCTCTTGCTTTTTCTTGCAATTTCTCTCTATGTTCCCTTCATCTTCTTCATTTTCTTCTACCTCTTAAAGAATCCTTCCACCACCACAAACAACCATAAACCACCACTACCTCACCTTAAACCATCTCCAAAACACTTAAACTTTCCATTTCCAAGTTTAGAAACTCAAGGAAAAATTATCTCCTTTGAGTTCCCCTTTTGGCCAAATCCATCACCACAATCCAAGAGGAGATTTTGTCTTCTCAACTCTTCAAGAACCAAGCTTTCTTTCTTCCATTTCAAAGACTTCCTTAGGTAGGGGTTTGTTTTCAAGTTTTACTTGTTTTCCTTAAAGAAAGTTCTAGTTTTCTCTTGGTTCAAACTCTTTTCTTCCTTTCTTTTTCATTTCGGCCAAGAGACCATTTTATGAAAGTAACATGAGCTTGATGATGAGGTTTCAAGATAAAGACTTGATGATGTGTTGTGACAAACCTCTAAAGCTTGAAATAACTTGGTCATGGACCATACATGCTTGTGCTTCTTTCTTTTTCTTTGGTTTCATTTTCGGTTCCTTTCCTTTTCTTTCTCAAATGATTTCGCTTTCCTTTATCTTGGCTTGAACAAAGTTTGCTAAAAATGTTAAGTAGCTCACAAAAGTTTTGATAAAGAAAATTAATCACATGATTTCAAAGAGCTCTAAGCTTACCCTTGCCAACCTTAAAGTTTGTCGACCGTTCTAAGAGTTTTACTCTAGATTGAAGCCCATGAGCAATAAAATAAAGAATATGACTTAGTCCTTGTATTTTGTTTAGACAAAGTGTTAAACTTTGTGTCTATTTTCTTAAGCTTGATGATGAAGTTCAAACCTTAAGACTTCCTTGAAGTCTAGGTGCTAAGAACTCTAAAGCTTGCCTTATGATACATAATGGGTTGAGGTTTATGTTCCTTTAAAGTCTTACAAAGAGCTCTAGCTAAGATCTAAAATAAGATGCATTCATGTTTACTTTAATGCTTTGCATAACATGTTTATTTTCAAGTCATCACTAAGCAACTCAAGATTAAAACAAGTATGTGCATCCTTACTTAATAAATCTCAAAGCCTACCTATTTCAACCTTAAAGTTGATTGTTGATTTGGGGTAAATACCTCAAGGGGCCTAGAGCACTAAAATAAAGAATTGAACCTTGCATTTCATGTTTACTTTTTGTCTAGCATGTTTATATTTTATGCCATCACCTAAACTCTAAAGATAACAAATGAGTGCATCTCATGTGTATTTTATGCTCTCACTTTATTTTCTAATGAAGAACAAGAATGAGGTGCATAGCATGTTTAAGTTTATGTCATCACTTTAATGATCTAGAGCTCAAAGACTTGTCCAAGTATCCTATGTAAGGTTTTAAGAAAATGTTGGCATTCTTAAAGAAGTCATTCGGCCTTGTGGTGACGATGATGGACTTAGCATGAGTTCCTCTAATCCAAGTGTCCATAGTTCATGTTTTGTAATTTTTCTAAGCTTAGGAGCACCTAAGCAACATTATGAATGAAATTATATACTTTAAATCTATTTTATGAACAAGTTAATTTAGCTACTGACCTCATGTGTAATTGCATGATTTTAATGTAAGGATTTGAGTTCTAAAAGAGTTTTGAATCCCTAGAATTATTCCAAGAGAAAACTAGCAACTTGTATGCATTTCAACTCATGAGAGTATGTGATTTTATGGGCTTATGATTTCGGTTCTGCCCTTTTAGTTTGGCTACTGTATAAATTCTGTTCTAAGGTGTTAGAATGTGTAAAATTATGTTTGAGTGGAGCAAGGATCGATTTAGAGAAGTTAGAAAAGAATAAGTAACTTGAAAGGATTAGAAATGAGATTTCTAGAACACATTAATGCACAAATATGCAAACCTGTTCCAGCATGATTAATTCAAGTATAAATGGTCCATAATCAGTAGGAATGCATAGAAACCTTTCATAAATGATTAGGTATTTATTTCTAAGCTTAAGGTGATGATAAGAACTTAAAATAGGAATTCTAGCACACTTAGACGTGGCAAAACATAATTCTGTTCCAGCATAGTTAGATTGAGGAAAAATGGTTTACAACTTAGAGAATATGCCTAGGAATCCCTCATAATTGGTTTAGGAATTGATTTTGGAGCCTTAGGTGAAGACGGATCTTAAAAAGGGTCACGAACGGAGATTTTAGAGCCCAGTAAGCACATGATATTTTCTCCCTTACATGCACAATGCTATTTGGAATTTTAGTAAGTTTAAAATTTTAGAGAAAAGATTAAGTGATAACCTCTTGAGGGTAATAAAGATGTAATATGGGTATTGGAATAATTAGAAGACAAGTTAAAGACCCTGAGGGCCAAAGCATAAGATACTATGAGATAGGAGGCCGAGTGAGCATATTTATGATGATGAACCTCGAGCATATTTATGATGATGAGATTATGTTAATGTCTTGAGCATGAAACTTTATGTGTATAATTGGCATGTTGTTCTGATGAAGTATTATGCCGTAAATTGAAATGCATGAGGTTCGAAATATGAAACGAGAAGAATATGCTCATGTGAACTATACAGTTTTTAATTGAGAAAGTTCCATAAGAATGATACATGTGATTGAGATTATGTGGCATGACTCAAATTTGAGGAAATTCGGAATGTAGTGTTATGCCTGAATTTCCGTCAAATTTGAGAGACTTAAGAAAGTATTGAGAAATAAGATGTTTAATGTGACACACCGAGACGTACTTTTCCTTAGGAGGAGAAGATAAACCGTGAGGGCATCGACATTAGCCTGCCAAAGTGGACAAAGTCGTTGGTCTTAACCAGTCGATGCGTTTCGAAGAAGGAAAAAGTCCCATGATGGGTGATCCTTAGGCCCCTACCCGTACTCTGGGAGTCGGGATTATGATGATTATGATTATGTTTATGATTCGCTTATCAAGAGGATAAGTAAGAACTAGTGATGACTAGTTAAGGTATGAGCTCATAGCCTAGTTTAAGAGGTGCGGTTACTATTATGTTTGGTGTCACAAGGATGAGAAAAGAAAGATGTTCAAGAGAAGTTACATGCCACTTATATGTTGTTTGATTATTGTTTGGTTTGCCTAAAGTCCTGCCATGCATTCATGAACTATTATGCTGCATATGCATTAAGACTCATTATAAAAGGCATGGACCTTGGATAAATATCTTGTGAAAATCTCATAATGAACCTATGCATGCTTAACCTTTTTATAATAAACCCAAGGTTCGTGGGACGTGAATGATGACACTAGGATAGAGGATTTCCTCCTGAGATTCTTTATCATGATTCTCATCTCTCTCTCTGTTTCTTTCTGTTACGTCTTCAGACATCGATGGCGTCGTTCGTGATTTTCGTTGATGCACCTCTGTGGAACTGCACTACGATCGGATTATCAGTCCTACCACTTCGAGGGTCGTTGTGCTATATGCATTTTTGCATACATGGGACGCCCTTTGCATTTCCAGTTCCAGTTTCCGCTTCACCCTAACTTCCCCTATGGTGATGATATGATTTTTGAGAGGACGACCCGAGACGAGCGTCGCGCCCATCCTATCTTCAATGTGCGAGGTTACCGAGTACGTGCCTCGCCCGAGAAGTTCGGAGACCGACCCATAGAGGATCCTCTTTCTCATCCTTTCTTGGAGGGTTCCGCCCTCCGTACCCATGGATATCGGGATGGGTAGCGAGGAGCAGTGACACGCGGAGGTTAACACGACGTTCGGAGATGCGCCCACGCCGTGGAGGGCATGTTCACCCATCCTTTGCCTTCACGCATCCGAGGAGCTTGCCCAGTTCATTTGGTATGTGCCATCGAGGGACGAAGAGGAGCATCATCCATAGTTCGAGGGGGTAATGTCCTAGCTTGGGAGTATATTTTAGGGGTTGTTTTCATGTATTCGTTGTTATGTTTCTTATTTCTGTTGTTGTCCTAAGCTCTCCCACTAGTATGGGTAAGACTTTATGTTTCTTTTATATTCCAGTGGTTATGTACTAAACTATGTTAACTAATATCATGACAATTGTTCGTATGATTGAGTTGTGTAACACCCCAATTTTTCCTGTAAAGTTTTACTGTCATTTGAAATTACCGAATTACCCTAGGTAATTTTTCATATAATTTGAGACCGAACAATCCTCAATAAAGGAATATAATATTAGAAGAAAGGTTAGGAGCAATTCATGCGAGAGTTGTAAATCCGAATTTCTGTACGTGTAAAATGACCAAAATGCCCCTGGTTATTTTACTCAGAAAATGAGGATCGTGGGCCCCACCTGTCCTCAAGGGATGTTTTGATGCTAATAAGTGATTGTTTGTGTTATGTGTGTTAATAGAGGAGAAGAATCCTAATTTTGAGCTTTCGCGCGAAATGACCAAAACGCCCTGCATTTTAACTCGATTTGCATGCCGTCTAACCGAACCTCACTAAAATGTTTTAAAACATGTTTTTAAGCTATGATTAACCATTAGTTAAGCTCGGGTGGTCTCGGGCAATTTTTAAGTAAAATTACCATTTTGTCCCTCTTTGTAGTTTGCGAATTTTGAGATTTTTGATTCGTAGAGTGAAACCTAAGCAATACTAGGCTCAAATTAAAGGTTATTAGATTCTAATTATTAATGTAGAGTCAAAATTATTTATTTAGATTGATTAGAACCTAAAATTGCTTAAAAACACCCAAATTGTTTACTAATTCACCTAAGCCCTTAATTGCAAATTCTCTAATTTGCAAAGATACCTTACCTACACCTAAATAATGCATGGAACACACAAATTTCTCCTCCCTGGGCTGTAATGGATGAAATTATTGATGCCATTATGCATCAGAATAATTGCCCAAAGATACACTAAAACAAAATGCCAAAATGTCACCATGAGACATAATTCCCTAAATTCATACAACTTGTCTTGAATCCATGTTTTCCTCCCTTTGTTCCCCATGAAAATCCATCAGCCTTCCTCCTTCATTTGTCCATTTATGAGCTTCAAAATCTCTATAAATAGGCATGCTTGAAGATGTTAGAAGCCTTTGATCATAACTTACACAATTCTAGTTCTTAGGAGCACCAAAAGCTTTCTTTCTTCCTCCTCCTTGGCCAAATTCTTCTTTTTCAAAGAGATTTTCTTCCATTTCACTCAAAGAAACCAAGTTCTCTTCCTTTCCTTCAAATCAGATTAAGTAGGGAGTTGTTTCTAAGTTCATTTTATGCTATGACAAGTTATGTTTCTAGCTCAAAAATGATGATTTCATGGACTTTCTTCTAGCCTTCAATTTCGGTTTGTTTTCCCTTTTCTTTTAAAAACATTTCGGCCTTATGGCCTAGATTATGATGAGACCATGGTTTGATGATGAGGTTCTTGAGTGTTGGTTGCAAAGCCTTCACAAGTTAGACCTCTAAAACTTGAAGGTTTCACTAGTTTTTAAAGCTTTACAATTTTGGTTTTTCTTTCCTTATTTTTCTTTAATGATTTCGGCCAAATGGCCTAAGAAGGAATATGATGATAGCTTGATGATGAGGACCTTGAGTGTTGGTTGTAAATCCATCACAAGTTAGGCCTTTAAAGCTTGAAAATTCCACTTGATGCAAAACTTTAAAGAATGATGTTTTTATGATGTAAAAATAAAGATCTTGAGTTTAGAACTTGAAAGATGTATTTTTCACTTTGTCTTGCTAAGATATATATATTGGGTTGAATTTATATTTCTCTAAAGTCTTGGAAGAGCTCTAGTAAAGAAATAAAATGAACTTGCATCCATGTCTAAGTTTATGCCTTGCATAACCATGTTTACTTTTAATGTCATCACTAAATTCTCAAGAATAAATAAATGAACTTGCATATCTCATGTTTAAATTTCCAAGCTTGCATTTCATGTTTATATTTCAAGTTGTCACTTAATCTTCAAAGATAATAAAGAGGATGCATCTCATATTTATTTTATGCTCTCACTTTATTTTATAATGGCTAAAAGAATCAACGCATGACATGTTTATTTTATGTCATCACCTAAAGATCCTAGAGCTCAAAGACTTGCCCAAGTATCACAAGCAAAGTTGGAAAATGGTAAAATGGTAGTATCACCTTCAATTTCCTTAAGATTATTGGAGTTAAAGAATTCATTCTTTAAGAAGTCTTGAGTTTGGAGCTTAATAAGATGTAATAAGAATTCTCTTCTCCCTTCAGGTCCAATGCGGACTACCGCGCTCGGTTTCTTAAGATTCTCTTCTCCCCATGGTCCTATGCGGACTACACTCCAGTTTCTTGCATCATGTTTATATTTCAAGCTCTTGCATCATGTTTAATTTTCAAGTCATCACCTTAAATCTTAAAGATAAAGAAATGGATTTGCATATCATGTTTATAATTCCAAGTTATCACCTTATAATGACAAGATTAAAATGAGGTTGCATAGCATGTTTATGATTCTAAGATATCACATAAATCTCTTAAGATCAAGACTTGCTCCTTTTATCTTAAGTGATAATTTTAATCATGAAGATTCTTTCAAGTTTAGCAAAAAGAATTAGTTTCTAAAAGAAATTTGAGGCCTTGCAAAGACTTTACAAGAAACTAGTATTCCATGTACACTTAAAATGTGATTATGATAGGTTCATGATTCAGCCACTAATATGAGTTTATTACCAATGTATGATGATGATTTAATATGTTTAAAGTTGTGATTATTATGTTTATTGATGAGGGAACAATTATATGCAAGTTAGAAGAGAAACTAGCTATATAAAACAAGGTAAAGCAAGATTTCTAGAACTCTAGATAATAAAATTTATGCAATCTGTCCAGAACCTTTAGTGGTCTTAAGAACCAGATTTTATTATGTTTAGATAAGGGAGAATGATTCATAATTGGGTTAGTAATTAATTTTGGCATCATAGAAAAAGGTAACGAAAGGGTTAAAAACGCAACTTATGCACACGTAAAACCTTAAGAATAACTTATTGTCTATGCTGCCCCATATAGTCTAATAATGTTCTTAGGACTTATAATTGATGATAATAAATCCCTTAGATGCATAATTAATTAGTTCAATAATTAAGGTTGCCCGATTCTAGAGTTTCGGTTGTTTAAGAGCTTTTCAATAAGGATTTATGATGATGCCTCTTTGATGTTTTAAATGATAAGTCTATGTAGTGATTTGATGCTTATTAAGTATTTGACGTCATTGAATGATTTTCGGGCTTGCATGTTATAGTTGCTATTGCAAACAATGAGAATGCTTATGCATGAAATAATGAAATATTCCTTGTTATTTAAAAATTTACCCTTGTTGTTAGAAGAAAGTATATTCCTGTAAAAGTGTAATTTGGAAAGGTTCTGGCTAGGAAAGACTTGGTATTTAAGCGTGTCCATTTGTGACCCACCTTCTTTCCTGGAATCTCCAGATGCATGATTACAGTTGGTATATATTATTTCGGCATAAGACTATAAATGAGAAAATGTTATGATGATTATGAATGAAGAATTGTATTATGATATAACATACAAAGATTTAATGGTGACTTAAACTTATGAGAAAATAATCCTTTGGACCCATCAGACTATAGGTGGTGAAAAGGTGATTCTTGCCCCTTAGCCTGTTCTCTCAAAAGGGTAGAGTTGGGATTTTAACTTATCAAAAGGGATAAGTATATGCTAGTGACGACTAGTAAGGTATGAGCTCATAACCTAGATTACTCCCAAAAGTATACAGGAAAATGATGATAAAAGTAACTTTAAGTCACCTAAGAAACTAAGTAAATGCATTATGTGAATATGATGTTCTACTATGCATAGTATTTATGAGATGATGATGAGAAATATGATGTTCTGCTATGCATAGTATTATGAAATGATGATGAGGAATATGATGTGATTTTATGCATAACTATGTTATTATATATGAAAGGAAAAGTTCATTATATACATGACATGCTAAGTTTATGATGCATTATAAGTCGCATGATTAAAGCGACGAACCTCGGTAAAGTATATTTTCAAACTTAATAAATCAATCTTAGCATGCTCATTATTTCATAATAACCCCGAGGTTCCTGGGGACGATGATGATGACACAACACATCATGAGGTGAGTACCCTACTGAGATTTTTTTTATAAGTTTCTCACTCCCTCTATTTTTCTTTCTATCTCATCTTCAAAAGAAGGAAGCGTTCGTGAATCACATTGAGGCTTTCACTGGTAGCTGAACTTGATCCTGCTAGTTTCACTCGTATATTTCAGATATCTATCCCTATCCTTGGAGTGTTATTACTAGGTGCCATTAATGGATGTCCTTCCATCCATATATTATTTATGTTTTGTTAGATTGCCTACACCTAGTCTTATTCTGTTGGTAGGCAAATTATCTATGTGTTATGTAATTATGGATGTTATATGATGGAGCCAATATGATGTGTTTTTTTTTCATGCTATATCTGCATGTTATTCGCTTTATTTCGATTATTGTTCACGTTATGTGCGGTTCACGTTTTCAATTATGTTTAAAAAAAAATGGCTCGTAATTTCACTAAGTATTTTCAAAGTATGATGAAAGAACTGAAGCAAAGAGTAAAGTCTAGTAATTAATCAGATACAACCTAGGTGTATTCGGTTAATTATTAGGGTGTTCATTTTGGTATAGAGTAGTTCGGTTCTCATGGAGCCTGAGGATTGGACTGGCTATGCTTCTAAAGCATAATACGTTAGAAATGTCATGTGTAGATGTTTATCAGGAGGATAAGCTTGAGGATTAGTGATGCATGACGCTGTATGTTGCACGTGCCATGGTAACTTGCTCACTTTGCATGGAATATTGAGCTTGATCACCTCAGTGTTGCTGTTTTGTGTGTATAGGAACCAATGGCATGTCGACAACAGACTAGGAACGCACAGAATAACCAGAACAATGAGACCTGAAGCACTCCGTGATGTGGCAAGGACAATGAGGATGATGATGGAACGAATGGATCAGGATCGCCAAGCTAATGCGAATCAAGACCATGAGATCCCGAACACGCTCGTTTGGGGAGTTTAGGGTGAACCCACCAGTTTCAAGGGGACCCTCAATCCAAATGTTGCAGATGAATGAATTCGGAATATTGAGAAGGTCTTTGTTGTAGTCCCATGCTCGGAGGAGCAAAAGGTCACCTTCGCTACCCATATGCTTGATGTAACACCCTAATATTTAACCCCAATACGCCTAGGACGTATCAAGACTAATTATTAGTTATTACTTCTCTTTAAATTCATTTATAAAATACTTAGCGGAAAATACGGGTAAAATTTTTTTTTTTGAAATGATTTATATAAAATAAAGTACGAGCCTGCGCGTGACATATAAACGACGTGAAGCGGATGAATAAATAAAACATACAAAACATAAACATTAAAGAACACCTCCATCATAAACATAATTCCTCATTAGATAATATAGTTTAGTACATCACAACAGAAATATAACAGAAACATAAAGTCTTACCCATACTAGTGGGCAGAGCTTGCAGTACAAAAACATAAAATAAGAAAACATGATAACAAATACATGGAACAACCCCAAAAGATAAGCACCTAACTATTGCTACCCTCTCTCTCCAAGCCTCCTGGCGATGCCGATCTTCGGTTGGGGAGATGTAGCCCGCGACTGACGAAGCTCCTCGGATGTAGCCCAACAAAGAGGGGATCTAGGCGTAGCAATCGGGAACAGTGTGGCCTCGCATGCCTCGGCTGGCTGACCATGTCCTCGCTACCTCCTCGGGACCCATAGGAAACGAAGGGAAGAGCCCTCGACGAGGAAGGATGGCACGACGGCCTGCTCGTCTCGGGGTCGTGTCCTCTCAAAGATTAGAGTCGTCGCCAAAGGGTGAAGTCGGATCGAAACGATAGCTGGAGACGGGGAAAGCAAAAGGGCGTCCCACGTATGCAAAAACGCGCACCTCGCAATGACCCTTGAAGTGGTAGGACTGATGCTCGGGGTCATAGTGCACCTCCCATGTAGGCGGGTCAATGAAAATCACGAACGACGCCATCGATATCTGAAGACGTAACGGAAAGAAGAGAGAGGGGTGAGAATTCTTACTAAAGAATCTCAGGAGGAAATCCTCTATCCTAGTGTCATCGTTTACGTCCCAGGAACCTTGGGTTTATTATGAAAAGGTTAAGCATGCATAAGTTCATTATGAGGTTTTCACAAAGGTTTTTATCCAAAGTCCATGTCTTTTATAATGATTCTTAATGCATGTATGCAACATAATATTTCATGGATGCATGGCAGCACTTTAGGTAAATCAAACAATAATTCAAGCAACATTTGAGTGGCATGAAACTTTTCTTTGAACATCTTTCCTTTTCTCATACTTGTGACACCAATAATATAGTAACCGCACCCCTTAAACTAGGCTATGAGCTCATACCTTAACTAGTCGTCACTAGTTCTTACTTATCCTCTTGATAAGCGAATCATAAACATAATCATCATAATCCCGACTCCTGAGAGTACGGGTAGGGGGCCTAAGGATCACCCATCATGGGACTTTTTCCTTCTTCGAAACGCATCGACTAGTTAAGACCAGCGACTTTGTCCGCTTTGGCAGGCTAATGTCTATGCCCTCACGGTTTTACCTTCTCCTCCTGGAGCAGGAGAGTACGTCTCGGTGTGTCACCTTAAACATCATATACTTTCATTCTTCGAAACGCATCGACTTAAGACCAGCGACTTTGTCGCTTCGGATGGCTCGACGTCCATACCCCCCACGGGTTTACTTTCTCCTCACCAAAGCAGAGAAATGCGTCTCGGCATATAACTTTAAACTTCATATTTCTCAAAAACTTTCTTTTGTCCCTCAAATTTGACGAAAATTCGCAACGACTACCACGAATTTCCTCAAATTTGAGTCTTGCCACATAACTTACATAATGCATGTTATCTCACAAAATCCTCCATCAAGAAAACTTTTCAATCATGACAACATACTTTCTCTAATTCATTTCTATCACATAGTCTCATGCATTATGCTCATAATATCAAAACATCACAACAGCATATCACAAATCCATATATTCTCATACTCATGATATTAACACATTTATTCATATCACAAGCATACTCACTTGGTCTCATTCTCACATCACACTTCCTATCTCATATTGTCTTATGCTTTGGCCCTTACGGGTCTTAAACTTAAGTTCCAATCATTCTAATGCTCATAGTACATCTTTATTCCACTTAAGAGATCATTACTTATAATTCTTACTAAGATTTAGGCTTACTAAAAATTCCAAACAGCATTATGCATCTTGGGCAGAAAATCATCATATGATTACGGGGTTCTAAAATCTTCGTTTTAAACCCTTTTTCATCCGTCTTCGCCTAAGGCTTCATAATCAATCCCTAAACCAATTATGAGGGATTCCTAGGCATGTTTACTAAGTTATAATTCACTTTTCCTCAATTTAGCTTTGCTGGACAGAATCACATTTTGCCATGTCTAAGTGTGCTAGAATTCCTATTTTAAGTCCTTATCATTACCTTAAGCTTAGTAATTAATACCTAATCATTTATGAAAGGTTTTTATGCATATCCTACTGATTATGAACCATTTACTCTTGAATTAATTATGCTGGAACAGAATTTCATTTTTCCAATTCTAAGTGTTCTAGAATTCTCATTTTAAGTCCTTTCTAGTTACTTATTTTTTTCCTAACTTCTCTAAAACGTTCCTTACTTCACTCAAGCATAAATGTACACATTTTATCACCTTAAAACAGATTGTACAGTAGCCAATCAGGGAGGTACAGAATCGAAATGAAGCGATCATAAAATCATATAAAATCATGACTTAAAAGCACATAAGTTACTAGTTTTCTCTTGGAATGGTTTTTAAACTCAAATCTCTTTTAGAACTCAATTTATCTCATTAAAATCATGTAATTATACATGAGGGCAGTAGCTAAATCAATTTGCTCATAAAATAGATTTAAAACATATAATCTCATTCATAATGTTCCTTAGGTACTCCTAAGCTTAGAAAAATTCCAAAACATGGCTATGGGCACTTGTGATTAGATGAACTCACACCAAGCCCATCATCATCACCACAAGGCCGAAATGGCTTCATAGAAAAACCAACGTTTTCTTAAAACTTTACATTGGATACTTGGGCAAGTCTTTGAGCTTTAGACCATTTAGGTGGTGACATAAATTTAAACATGCTATGCAACTCATTTTACTCTTCTTTTAGAAAATAAAGTGAGAGCATAAAATAAATATGAGGTGCACTCATTTATTATCTTTAGAGTTTAAGTGATGGCGTAAAATATAAACATGATAGACAAGAAAGTAAACATGAAATGCAAGGTTCAATTCTTTATTTTAGTGCTCTAGGCTCTGGGTGTTTACCCAAATCAACAATCAACTTTAAGGTTGAAATAGGTAGGCTTTGAGATTTATTAAGTGATGATGCACATTCTTATTTTAATCTTTAAGTTGCTTAGTGATAGCTTGAAAATAAACATGCTATGCAAAGCATAAAAGTAAACATGAATGCAACTCCTTTTTAATCTTAACTAGAGCTCTTACAAGACTTTAAAGGAACATAAAAACCTCAACCCATTATGTATCATAAAGTGAGCTTTAGAGTTCTTAGCATCAAGATACCAAGGAAGTCTTATGTTCTTCGAACACCATCATCAAGCTCAAGGAAACGATTTTTCAAGAGACAACCTTTCAAACAAACATAAAAGGGCTACCTTAACATTTTTAGCAAACTTTGTTCAAGAGAGGAAAGGAAAAACTGAAACCATTGAAGAAAAAGAAATAAAAACCAAAGCTTGAACAAGGCAAAAAGGAAAAACCGAAACCTTAGAGGAATGAAGGCCAAAACTTTGAACTTGCAAAGAAAAGGAAAAACGAGTTTGTATATGATCCTAGACCAAGATCCAAGCTTTAGAGGTTTCTCTCATGGCAAACACCAAACTATCTCCATGAGACCTCATCATCAAGCTAAAGATTGGTTTGTAAAATGGCCTCATGGCCGAAAATAAAGAGGAAGAAAAAGAGTTTGAAACCAAGAGAAAACTAGAAACTTTTCTCAAAGAAAGTAAAGAAAACTTGAAAGAAAACCCCTACCAAGTGAAATCTTGAAAGCTTTGAAAGAAAGCTTGAGTTTGCAAGGAAATGAGAAGACAAAATCTTCTCTTGGTAAGCAACAAGGATTCGGCCTCCAAAGGTTCTCAAGGAAGATGATTTTTCCTTGAGGATGCAAGCTTGGAAATGGTGAGGTTTGGTGTTTAGGAGGTGTTTTAAGGTATAAGAGTGGTGGTTTGAGGTGGTTTGTGGTGGCTCATGGTGGTGGTGGTGGTTCTTTGAGGAAGGAAGAAACTGAACTTAGAGGAAGGGAAAATGAGAGAAAATGAGAGAAAGTGCAAGAAAACTTAACTTAGCAAATGAACAAAAAGGTGTCCAAGCTTTCCAAGGTGTGGTATTTATAAAGAATGAAATGTTGGGGCTGATTTAGGGGGAAGAGGTGGCTGAAATTTTGGCTTGGGAGGGAAGGAAAATATCTTCTAAAGCTTGTCTTGGAAGCTTGGTTTAAGTCCTAGCTTAGGTGTAGTCAAGTTCTAGCTTTGGCATAGCCTTTTTGGATGAAATTTGAAATCAATATTTGATGGATTTTGGGGGGAAGAATTTCGCCAAATCTGGACAGCCAAGAGGGAGGGAAAAATCATCCATGTAATTGTGGTTTAATGATGCATTTAGGTGTTTCATTAATTAAGGTTTGGGTTAGGAGTTTGTGAGAAAGTGTTTAGGTGTAATAAAGGTTAATTAGGGTCATTAAGGCTTGGTTTAGGGGGGTGTTCTAATCTAGATTAACAATTTTAAAATCATTCTTTTGGTAAAAAAGGTTGTAGACAAGTTTCCTTAATTTAAGGAAATTGGAGAGAGAAAACACTATTCATTACTTTTTGACTAGTAGTCTTGGATTAAAGAATGGAATTAGAATTTGACTAAGCAATTTTAGTTTCTAATCAACCTTAATAAATCATTTTGACTCTAGATTAATTATCGAAATAAATTAATCTTCAATTAGAGCCTAATATCGCTTAGGTTCCTAATTACTTCATTAGGCGCACTGTACACTGTTCTAGGGTAAAACGGTAATTTTCACTAAACTTGAGACTTTCGGCCCGGCTAAACATCAAATATTACTCTAAAACATCATTATAAACTTCCTGGAAAATTCGGGCTCAAACGGCACCTTTCCGTGTAGAACAAGGGGTATTTTGGTCATTTTGAGCCGAAAGTTTAGAAACGAGATTTCACCTCGGATATCAAACATAACAGGTACAATCCCCTTCAAACATTGAGTTGACCCATTCGAGGATGGCCGGGTGGCTGCCCTCGAATTAGGATAGAAATGGCCTCAGGGCATTTTGGTCATTTGCACTCAATAGGAAAATCGGGGTATTACATTACTCCCCTCCTTAAAAAGTTTCGCCTCGAAATTCATTACCTTAGAAAAGCTCGGATACTCGTCCACATCTCGGATTCCAACTCCCATGTGTACTCCTCTGTCTTGTCTCGTCCCCACGTGACTTTCACCAAAGGAACGGACTTGTTCCTCAACCTGACACCACGGTCCACGATCCTCGTTGGTGGAGATGAAAGTTAGGTCCTCCCTTAACTGTACATGCTCTGGTTCTAACACATGGCTAGGATTGATATTTTCTTAGCTGGAGACGTGAAAGACGTCATGGAGATTTGACAGATTTGGGGGTAGGGCTATTTTTAGGCAACTGTCCCGACTCTCTGAAGGATTTCAAAAGGTCGAATAATTGGGACTCAATTTCTTGACTTTCATGGCTCTACCTATTCCTGGAGTGGGGTTATCCTCAAGAAAACATGTTCACCTTCTTGGAACTCTAACGGCTTTCGCGCTTGTCCGCATAGCTCTTTTGTCGGCTTTGAGCAGTCAAGATTCTATCCTTGATCATTCTTATTTGCTCTGTGGTTTCCTCACTACATCAGTCCCAAAACGCTTTGTTCTCCGAGATCATGCCAACACAAAGGCGACTGGCACTTCCTTCCATACAAGGCCTCGTGCGGTGCCATACCGATACTCGCATGATAACTATTGTTATACGCGAACTCGATAAGCGCAGGTACTTATCCCAACTCCCTTTTCTATCCAAAACACATGCCCTCAACATGTCTTCCAAAGTTTGGATAGTTCTTTCTAGTTGCCCATCTATTTGAGGGTGGTAAGCCGTGCTTAAGCACAAGCTAGAACCAAACGCCTTCTGAAAGGCTTCCCAAAATGTGACGTAAACCGGATCTCGGTCCGAGATTATCGTCGATGGAACTCGTGTAGCCTTACTATCTCTTGGATGTACAACTGGGCCAACTTATCTAGGGAAAAGGTTAACTTGATGGGTAGGAAATGGGCCAACTTGGTTAACCTGTCCCTATTACCCAAATAGCGTCATGGGCTGGGTTCGGGTAGGCTGGTCACAAAATCCATAGATATACTATCCCACTTCCATTCGGGGATAGGCAAAGGTTGCAACATTCCTGAAGGCTTTTGGTGCTCAATCTTCACCTTTTGACAGACTAAGCACTTACTAACCCAGGCTACTACGTCCTTTTTCATCGGGCCACCAAACATCTTCTTAAATCCTGATACATCTTGGTGGCACAGGATGGATGGTGAAGTAGCTTTTATGGGCCTCCTCCAAGATACTTCTCGGAGGTCACCATCTTGCGGTACACATATCCGTCCTTTGAACCTCCACAAACCATCTGTTCCTTGCTCAAAACCCTTAAGCTTTCCAGCCTTAACCGCCTCTAGTCTCCCTAAACTTCTCATTTTCTACTTGTGCCATCATCACCCTTTGTTTAAACCCACTTGTTACTGTAAGATGACACATCTTTACACTCTTTTTGTTATTGACATCCCCAAATTCATGTCCCTAAACTTCTCTATAAGCTCAACTTCCTTGACCATCATGTGGGATGAGCGTAATGATTTTCGACTCAAGGCATCGCGACCACATTGGCCTTGGGTGGTAACTTAAGCCGAAATCATAGTCCTTTAGAAACTCCATCCACCTTCTTTGCCTCATGTTTAGTTCCTTCTGATCAAAGAGATGCTTAAGACTCTTGTGATTGGAGAAAACTTCAAACTTTACTCCATATAAGTGATGCCTCCAAATCTTCAAGGCAAACACTATGGCGGCTAACTCTAGGTCATGGGTAGGGTAATTAACCTCATGAGGCTTGAGTTGTCTAGACGCATAGGCTACCACTTGCCTATTTTGCATCAACACACAGCCTAAACCTTTCCCAAGCGTCACAATATACCTCGAAGGGTACATTGGGGTCGGGCAAAACCAAAACTGGGTCGAGGTCAACCTTCCCTTTAACTCTTGGAAGCTCCTTTCACAATCGGATTCCATGAAAACGGGGTGTTCTTCCTAGTTAGCTTGGTTAGGGGAAGGGCAATTTGGGAAAATCCTTTGATAAACCTTCGGTAATAGCCCGCTAATCCAAAAAAGCTCCGTATTTCCGATACGGTGGTCGGTCTATCCCAATTCATCACAGCTTCTATCTTACTAGGGTCAATAGCTATACCTCCTTTTGATACTACATGTCCCAAAAACTTCACTTCCTCCAACCAGAATTCACACTTAGAGAGCTTAGCATACAACTTCTTCTCCTTTAACACCTCAGAACCAACTTTAGGTGACTTTCATGCTCCTCGTGAGTCTTCGAATAGATGAGTATATCATCTATGAAAACAACCACGAACTTATCTAAATAGGGTCTAAAGATCCTATTCATATAGTCCATGAACACGGCGGGTGCATTTGTCAGTCCAAAGGACATCACAGCGAACTCAAAGTGTCCGTACCGTGTCCTAAAAGCGGTTTTAGGTATATCCTCATCTCTTACTCTAATTTGGTGGTACCGGACCTTAAATCAATCTTGGAGAATACCACCGCTCCTTTAACTGGTCCATAAGATCATCAATCCTAGGCAAAGGGTATTTATTTTCACCGTTACACGATTCAATTGCCTATAATCTATACATAATCTCATGCTCCCATCCTTTTTCTTAACAAACAAAACCAGGGCTCCCCACGGTGAAGCACTAGGTCTGATAAAATTCTTTTCTAACAACTCCTCCAACTGGGTTTTCAATTCCTTCAACTCCAAGGGTGACATCCTATACGGGGCTATCGAGATAGGTCCCGTTTCCGAACCAACTCGATGGAGAACTCCACCTCTCTCGGGAGGAACTGGGTCTATCACGGAAATCCTCGGGTTACTCTCTTACCAGGAATATCATCTATGTTCTGCTCAAAGTCTACCTCGCTAGCGGCTATAAGGACATATCCCTTAGTTTTCTCCCACTCCAGAAGACATCTACGGCATTCACATAAAGTTTCAAGGTTTGACTAGTCTTGCTAGGGGGATGATGAAAAATACAGATTTGGTATGACGTCTAACAACACATGGTTAGCATGAAGCCAATCCATGCCAAGGATTATTCCTATGTCTTTCAAAGGTAAACAAATCAAATCTATGACATAGGATCTATTTTCAACAGTAAGATGGCAATTTAAACAACAGTTACATGTATGTACAGGATGATTCGTAGGAGTAGAAACAATAAGGTCAAATGGAAGCTTAGAAACTTGCAAGTTTAGAGACTCGACACTAGCATGTGAGATAAAAGAATGAGTAGCACCAGAGTCATATAGCACGTTAAGGTTCTACCATTTAGTTCGCACTTACCTTCGATGAGGTCGTTGGATCTTGAGGCGTCTTCCGCGTTAAGGGTAAAGACCCACCCTTGGTGTTGCGGTCGGGGATTTTGACTTGACGACCCTCCATTCCTTTGCAAGTCCTTCGCATAGTGGCCGAGCTTGCCACATGAAACACACTCCTTGCCCGGCTCCGCGGGACGGTTGCCATGATTCTTTCCACAGTGGGGGCACTCCAGGCTTGTGCGGGGAAAGAGGAGGGGCTCCTTGGGTGCCTTGTTCTTGTTCCCATTGGGCCCTCCTTGTTGATTGTTGTTGTTGTTATTGCGAGGACCGCCCATTCCGCCTTGTTGATGGTTGCGGTTTCCGCGGGGGTTGAACGGCGGCCTTGGGTGTTGCCGGGATGGTTGATTGTTGGGTCCTCTTTGTTGTTGTGGTTGATGATGCTGTTGTTGCTTGAACTGGTTGGATTGGTAGGGATGGTAGTGGTTCCTCGTTTGAGTCTGATCTGATGGCTTGAACTTCGGGGCTTGGGTCCCAAACCACGGGGACGATCCACCCTTGCGGCACTCATCTTCTTGTGCCCTTCTTCGATGATTCGGCACTTGTTGACTAGGGTCGGGAAGTCCCTAATCTCCATGTGTGCCACAGCAAAGTTAAGTTCGGCCCTCAACCGGCCTCAAACTTAACACACTTCCATATCTCATCGGGATTCCCTTGGAAAACCGCGAGAACTTGATCAACTCTTCAAACTTTGCCGTATATTAGGCGACAGACATTCCACCTTGGACCAACTGCATGAATTCAATGTCCTTGGCGTTCTTCACGGTTCGGGAAATACTTCTCATAGAAGTATGTCTTAAATAAATCCCAATTGATGGCTATGCCCGTAGCTTCTAGCAGCCTCGGGTGCCAGTCCACCAAAACTCCGCATCGGTTTCCATCATGTAGGCATCAAAGGTAACCTTCTCTCCTCGAGCAAGCAACAACCGAATAGATCTTCTCCATGTTCTTGATCCATTCATCCGCCTTATCTGGGTTCAAAGCTCCACGGAAGGTTGGAGGATTGGCCTTGCAATTCCCAAAACGGGCTTGTTCCATGGCTTCAAGGGGACCTTGAGCAGCGTCCCTTGGTTGATTCATGCGGTCGAACATGCGTTCCATCGCCCTAGCCATTTCGCGTAGCGCGCAGTCTCATCTCCTCGTTCACGGCGGCATTTGCGTTCCTATCTGTCTCCGGGTGCCATTGGTCCCTAAGCACACAAGTCAACAAATACCGAGGTGATCAGGCTCAATATTCCAAGCTAAATGAGCTAGTTACCATGGCACAAGCAGACAAGGTCATGAATGCCTATCCTATAGCTTATCTCTAATAGCTAAGCACTACACATGACATACTACCGCAACATGCTTTTAAAGCATGGTTAGTCCAATCCTAGGCTTCGTGAGAATCGAACCTCTGATACCATAATGTAACACCCTAATATTTAACCCCAATACGCCTAGGACGTATCAAGACTAATTATTAGTTATTACTTCTCTTTAAATTCATTTATAAAATACTTAGCGGAAAATACGGTAAAATTTTTTTTTTGAAATGATTTATATAAAACAAAGTGCGAGCCTTGCGCGTGACATATAAACGACGTGAAGCGGATGAATAAATAAAACATACAAAGCATAAACATTAAAGAACACCTCCATCATAAACATCATTCCTCATTAGATAATATAGTTTAGTACATCACAACAGAAATATAACAGAAACATAAAGTCTTACCCATACTAGTGGGCAGAGCTTGCAGTACAAAAACATAAAATAAGAAAACATGATAACAAATACATGGAACAACCCCAAAAGATAAGCACCTAACTATCGCTACCCTCTCTCTCCAAGCCTCCTGGCGATGCCGATCTTCGTTGGGGAGATGTAGCCCACGAACTGACGAAGCTCCTCGGATGTAGCCCAACGAAGAGGGGAGTCAGCAATCGGGGCAGTGTGGCCTCGCGTCGTGGTCGCCTCTCGGCTGTCGAACGCGCCTCGCATGCCTTGGCTGGGTGACCGTGTCCTCGCTACCTCCTCGGGACCCATAGGAAACGAAGGGAAGAACCCTGACGAGGAAGGATGGGCACAACGGCTCGTCTCGGGTCGTGTCCTCTCAAAGATCAGGTCGTCGCCAAAGGGTGAAGTCGGCTCGAAACGATAGTTGGAGACGGGGAAAGCAAAAAGGCGTCCCACGTATGCAAAAACGCGCACCTCGCAATGACCCTTGAAGTGGTAGGACTGATGCTCGGGGTCATAGTGCACCTCCCATGTAGGCGGGTCAATGAAAATCACGAACGACGCCATCGATATCTGAAGACGTAACGGAAAGAAACAGAGAGGGGTGAGAATTCTTAAAGAATCTCAGTAGGGAAATCCTCTATCCTAGTGTCATCGTTTACGTCCCAGGAACCTTGGGTTTATTATGAAAAGGTTAAGCATGCATAAGTTCATTATGAGGTTTTCACAAAGGTTTTTATCCAAGGTCCATGTCTTTTATAATGATTCTTAATGCATGTATGCAACATAATATTTCATGGATGCATGGCAGCACTTTAGGTAAATCAAACAATAATTCAAGCAACATTTGAGTGGCATGAAACTTTTCTTTGAACATCTTTCCTTTCTCATACTTGTGACACCAATAATATAGTAACCGCACCCCTTAAACTAGGCTATGAGCTCATACCTTAACTAGTCGTCACTAGTTCTTACTTATCCTCTTGATAAGCGAATCATAAACATAATCATCATAATCCCGACTCCTAGAGTACGGGTAGGGGCCTAAGGATCACCCATCATGGGACTTTTTCCTTCTTCGAAACGCATCGACTGGTTAAGACCAGACTTTGTCCGCTTTGGCAGGCTAATGTCTATGCCCTCACGGTTTTACCTTCTCCTCAAGTAGAAGAGTACGTCTCGGTGTGTCACCTTAAACATCATATACTTTCATTCTTCGAAACGCATCGACTTGGTTAAGACCAACGACTTTGTCCGCTTCGGTATGGCTCGACGTCCATACCCCCACGGGTTTACTTTCTCCTCAGAGCAGGAGAAATGCGTCTCGGCATATAACTTTAAACTTCATATTTCTCAAAAACTTTCTTTTGTCCCTCAAATTTGACGAAAATTCGGAGCGTGACGCTGCACCACGAATTTCCTCAAATTTGAGTCTTGCCACATAACTTACATAATGCATGTTATCTCACAAAATCCTCCATCAAGAAAACTTTTCAATCATGACAACATACTTTCTCTAATTCATTTCTATCACATAGTCTCATGCATTATGCTCATAATATACCAAAACATCACAACGCATATCACAAATCCATATATTCTCATACTCATGATATTAACACATTTATTCATATCACAAGCATACTCACTTGGTCTCATTCTCACATCACACTTCCTATCTCATATTGTCTTATGCTTTGGCCCTTACGGGTCTTAAACTTAAGTTCCAATCATTCTAATGCTCATAGTACATCTTTATTCCACTTAAGAGATCATTACTTATAATTCTTACTAAGATTTAGGCTTACTAAAAATTCCAAACAGCATTATGCATCTTGGGCAGAAAATCATCATATGATTACGGGGTTCTAAAATCTTCGTTTTAAACCCTTTTTCAGATCCGTCTTCGCCTAAGGCTTCATAATCAATCCCTAAACCAATTATGAGGGATTCCTAGGCATGTTTACTAAGTTATAATTCACTTTTCCTCAATTTAGCTTTGCTGGACAGAATCACATTTTGCCATGTCTAAGTGTGCTAGAATTCCTATTTTAAGTCCTTATCATTACCTTAAGCTTAGTAATTAATACCTAATCATTTATGAAAGGTTTTTATGCATATCCTACTGATTATGAACCATTTACTCTTGAATTAGTTATGCTGGAACAGAATTGCATTTTTCCAATTCTAAGTGTTCTAGAATTCTCATTTTAAGTCCTTTCTAGTTACTTTTTTTTTCCTAACTTCTCTAAAACGTTCCTTACTTCACTCAAGCATAAATGTACACATTTTATCACCTTAAAACAGTTTGTACAGTAGCCAATCAGGGAGGTACAGAATCGAAATGAAGCGATCATAAAATCATATAAAATCATGACTTAAAAGCACATAAGTTACTAGTTTTCTCTTGGAATGGTTTTTAAGAACTCAAATCTCTTTTAGAACTCAATTTATCTCATTAAAATCATGTAATTATACATGAGGGCAGTAGCTAAATCAATTTGCTCATAAAATAGATTTAAAACATATAATCTCATTCATAATGTTCCTTAGGTACTCCTAAGCTTAGAAAAATTCCAAAACATGGCTATGGGCACTTGTGATTAGATGAACTCACACCAAGCCCATCATCATCACCACAAGGCCGAAATGGCTTCATAGAAAAACTAACATTTTCTTAAAACTTTACATTGGATACTTGGGCAAGTCTTTGAGCTCTAGACCATTTAGGTGGTGACATAAATTTAAACATGCTATGCAACTCATTTTACTCTTCTTTTAGAAAATAAAGTGAGAGCATAAAATAAATATGAGGTGCACTCATTTATTATCTTTAGAGTTTAAGTGATGGCGTAAAATATAAACATGATAGACAAGAAAGTAAACATGAAATGCAAGGTTCAATTCTTTATTTTAGTGCTCTAGGCCTCTTGGGGTGTTTACCCCAAATCAACAATCAACTTTAAGGTTGAAATAGGTAGGCTTTGAGATTTATTAAGTGATGATGCACATTCTTATTTTAATCTTTAAGTTGCTTAGTGATAGCTTGAAAATAAACATGCTATGCAAAGCATAAAAGTAAACATGAATGCAACTCCTTTTTAATCTTAACTAGAGCTCTTACAAGACTTTAAAGGAACATAAAAACCTCAACCCATTATGTATCATAAAGTAAGCTTTAGAGTTCTTAGCATCAAGATACCAAGGAAGTCTTATGTTCTTCGAACACCATCATCAAGCTCAAGGAAACGATTTTTCAAGAGACAACCTTTCAAACAAACATAAAAGGGCTACCTTAACATTTTTAGCAAACTTTGTTCAAGAGAGGAAAGGAAAAACCGAAACCATTGAAGAAAAAGAAATAAAAACCAAAGCTTGAACAAGGCAAAAAGGAAAAACCGAAACCTTAGAGGAATGAAGGCCAAAACTTTGAACTTGCAAAGAAAAGGAAAAACCGAGTTTGTATATGATCCTAGACCAAGATCCAAGCTTTAGAGGTTTCTCTCATGGCAAACACCAAACTATCTCCATGAGACCTCATCATCAAGCTAAAGATTGGTTTGTAAAATGGCCTCATGGCCGAAAATACAAAGAGGAAGAAAAAGAGTTTGAAACCAAGAGAAAACTAGAAACTTTTCTCAAAGAAAGTAAAGAAAACTTGAAAGAAAACCCCTACCAAGTGAAATCTTGAAAGCTTTGAAAGAAAGCTTGAGTTTGCAAGGAAATGAGAAGACAAAATCTTCTCTTGGTAAGCAACAAGGATTCGGCCTCCAAAGGTTCTCAAGGAAGATGATTTTTCCTTGAGGATGCAAGCTTGGAAATTGTGAGGTTTGGTGTTTAGGAGGTGTTTTAAGGTATGAGAGTGGTGGTTTGAGGTGGTTTGAGGTGGTTTGTGGTGGCTCAAGGTGGTGGTGGTGGTTCTTTGAGGAAGGAAGAAACTGAACTTAGAGGAAGGGAAAATGAGAGAAAATAAGAGAAAGTGCAAGAAAACTTAACTTAGCAAATGAACAAAAAGGTGTCCAAGCTTTCCAAGGTGTGGTATTTATAAAGAATGAAATGTTGTGGCTGATTTAGGGGGGAAGAGGTGGCTGAAATTTTGGCTTGGGAGGGAAGGAAAATATCTTCTAAAGCTTGTCTTGGAAGCTTGGTTTAAGTCCTAGCTTAGGTGTAGTCAAGTTCTAGCTTTGGCATAGCCTTTTTGGATGAAATTTGAAATCAATATTTGATGGATTTTGGGGGAAGAATTCCGCCAAATCTGGACAGCCAAGAGGGAGGGAAAAATCATCCATGTAATTGTGGTTTAATGATGCATTTAGGTGTTTCATTAATTAAGGTTTGGGTTAGGAGTTTGTGAGAAAGTGTTTAGGTGTAATAAAGGTTAATTAGGGTCATTAAGGCTTGGTTTAGGGGGGTGTTCTAATCTAGATTAACAATTTTAAAATCATTCTTTTGGTCAAAAAGGTTGTAGACAAGTTTCCTTAATTTAAGGAAATTGGAGAGAGAAAATACTATTCATTACTTTTTGACTAGTAGTCTTGGATTAAAGAATGGAATTAGAATTTGACTAAGCAATTTTAGTTTCTAATCATCCTTAACAAATCATTTTGACTCTAGATTAATTATCGAAATAAATTAATCTTCGATTAGAGCCTAATATCGCTTAAGTTCGCTTATTACTTCATTAGGCGCACTGTACACTGTTCTAGGGGTAAAACGGTAATTTGCACTAAACCTTGGGACCTTCAGGCTAAACATCAAATATTACTCTAAAACATCATTCTAAAATTCCTGGAAAAATTCGGGCTCAAACGGCACCTTTTACCCGTGTAGAGCACGGCAGGGGTATTTTGGTCATTTTGAGCCGAAAGTTTAGAAAACGAGATCTTCACCTCGGATATCAAACAGAACAGGTACAATCCCCTTCAAACATTGAGTTGACCCATTCGAGGATGGGTCGCCCTCGAATTCGGGTAGAAATGGCCTCGGGGCATTTTGGTCATTTGTACTCAATCAGGAAATCGGGGTATTACACTTGAGGGTGATGCCGACTTCTGGTGGATAGGTGCCCGAAGCCTCTTGGAGGCGACCGACATGGACAATGATTGGGAACTATTTAAGGTCCATTTTTATGAGAAGTATTTCCAAGAGTCGGTCAAAAATGCCAAGGACATTTAGTTCATGCAGCTTGTGCAAGGAAACATGAATATAGCCCAGTTCATCCAGCTTGAGTTCATTTATATCATACGCAAAGGCTCGCATTTTCATTTCTATGCACATGTATGTAAAAAAAGAAGTTTACCTATTTTCCGCTAAGTATTTTGTAAATGAATTTAAAGGGAAGTAATAACTAATAATTAAGCTTGATACGCCCAGGCGTATTGGGTTAAATATTAGGGTGTTACATTATGGTAGAGAGTTCAATTCTCAGAGCCTGAGGATTGGGACTGACCATGCTTTAAAAGCATGTTGTGGTAGTATGTCATGTATAGTGCTTAGCTATTAGAGATAAGCTATAGGATAGGCATTCATGACCTTGTCTACGTGCTGTGCCATGGTAACTAGCTCATTTAGCCTAGAATATTGAGCCTGATCACCTCAGTGTTTGTTGACTTGTGTGCTTAGGGACCAATGGCACCCATCGACAAAATAGGAATGCGAACGAAGGCGAACAAGGGAATGAGGAGCTCCTCTTCACGAGATGGCTAGAGCAATGGAACGCATGTTCGATCGCATGAATCAAGCAAAGGGCGCTGCTCAAGGTCCCCTCCTGCTGAGGCCGTGGAACAAGCCCGTTTTGGGGAGTTCCGCAAGGCCAATCCCCCAACCTTCCGTGGAGCTTTGAATCTGGACAAGGCAGACGAATGGATCAAGAACATGGAGAAGATCTACTCCGTAGTTGCTTGCTTGGAGGAGTAGAAAGTCACCTTTGTTGCCTACATGATGGAAGCCGACGTAGAGTTTTGGTGGACCGGCACCCGAAGGCTGCTAGAAGCTACGGGCATCGCTATCAATTGGAAGTGTTTAAGACGTACTTCTACGAGAAGTATTTCTCGAGTCCGTGAGGAACGCGAAGGACATTGAGTTTATGCAATTGGTCCAAGGTGGTTTGTCTACGCAACACGGCGAAGTTTGAAGAGTTGATCAAGTTCTCATGGGTTTTCCAGGGGAATCTCGATGAGGTATGGAAGTACGTTAAGTTCGAGGCCGGGTTGAGGGCCGAACTTAACTCCTGTGGCACACATGGAGATTAGGGACTCCGACCCCAGTCAACAAGTGCCGGATCATCGAAGAAGGGCACAAGAAGCTGTGCTGCGAGGGCGGATCGTCCCAAGTGGTTTGGGACCTAAAGCCCCGAAGTTCAAGCCGTCACAACAAAATCAACGAGGAACCATTACCATCCCTACCAATCAACCAGTTCAAGCATCAACAACAACAAAGAGGACCCAACAACCAACCATTCCGGCAACACCCAGGCTCCGTTCAACCCCAATGGCCAGGGAACCAATCATCAAGGAGGAGTGAGCGGTCCTCGCAACAATAACAACAACAATCAACAAGGAGGGCCCAATGGGAACAAGAACAAGGCACCCAAGGAGTTCCTCCTCTCCCGGGTCGCACAAGCCGTGGAGTGCCCAGTTGTGGAAAGAATCACGGTAATCTCCCTGCCTAGCCGGGCAAGGAGTGGTTTCAAATGTGGCAAGCACGGCCACTATGCTAAGGATTGTAGAAGCAATGGAGGGTTGTCAAGTCAGAATCCCCGACCACAGCACCAAGGACGGGTCTTTACCCTCAACGCGGAGGATACAACGGATCCAACGACCTCATCGAAGGTAAGTGTGAAGTAAATGGTAGAACCTTAATGTACTATATGACTCTGGTGCTACTCATTCTTTTATCTCACATGCTAGTGTCGAGTCTTTAAATTTGAAAGTTTCTAAGCTCCCTTTCAACCTTATTGTTTCTACTCTTACAAATTGCCATACATACCCAATTGCTGTTTAAACTTTCATCTTAATGTTGAAAATAGGTCTTTTGTCATAAATTTAGTTTGTTTACCCTTGAAAGACATAGGAGTAATTATTGGCATGGATTGGCTTTATGCTAACCATGTATTGTTAGATTGTTATACCAAAACTGTTATTTTTCATCATCTTCCTAGCAAGACTAGTCAAACCTTGAAACCTTATGTAAATGCCGTAAATGTCTTCTGTAGTGAGGAGAAAACTAAGGGATATGTCCTTCTAGCCACTAGCGAAGTAGACTTTGAGCAGAACATAGATGACATTCCTGTGGAGAGTACCCCGAGGTATTTCTGGATTAGATACCGAGTTTCCCCGAGCGAGAGGTAGAGTTCTCCATTGAGTTGGTTCAGGAACGGGACCTATCTCGATAGCCCCGTATAGGATGTCACCCTTGGAGTTGAAGGAATTGAAAACTCAATTGGAGGAGCTGTTAGAGAAGAATTTTATTAAACGTAGTGCCTCAGATAAGCCTGGTTCTGTTTGTTAAGAAAAAGGATAGGAACATGAGATTATGTATAGATTATAGGCAATTGAATCGTGTAACGGTGAAAAATAAATACCCTTTGCCTAGGATCGATGATCTCTTGGACCGGTTGAAGGGAGCGGTGGTATTCTCTAAGATTGATTTGAGGTTCGGATACCATCAAATTAGGGTGAGAGATGAGGATATACCCAAAACCACCTTTAGGACACGGTACGAACACTTTGAGTTTGCCGTGATGTCCTTTGGATTGACAAACGCTCCTGCCGTATTCATGGATTATATGAATAGGATCTTTAGACCCTATTTAGATAAGTTTGTGGTTGTTTTCATAGATGATATACTCATCTATTAGAAGACCCACAAGGAGCATGAGTGTCACCTAAGGATGGTTTTAATCCTGAGGAGAAGAAGTTGTACGCTAAGCTATCTAAGTGTGAATTCTGGTTGGAGGAAGTGAAGTTTTTGGGTCATGTTGTGTCGATAGGAGGTATAGCTGTTGACCCTAGTAAGATAGAAGCTGTAATGAATTGGGATAGATCGACCACTGTAATGGAAATACGGAGCTTTTGGGTTTACAGGCTATTAGTAGGTTTATTAAAGGATGTTCCAGATTGCCCTTTCCCTAACCAAGCTCACTAGGAAGAACACCCGTTTTCATGGAATCCGATTGTGAAAAGAGCTTCCAAGAGTTAAAAGAAACGTTGACCTCGACCCAGTTTGGTTTTACCCGACCCGATGTACCCTTCGAGGTATATTGTGATACTTCAAGAAAAGGTTTAGGTTGTGTTGATGGAAAATAGGCAGGTGGTAGCCTATGCGTCTAGACAACTCAAACCTCACGAGGTTAATTACCCTACCCATGACCTAGAGTTAGCTGTAACACCCTAACTTTCACCTCATATGCTCGAGTCGTATTCGGCTAGTTATTAGCGGTTACGTCTTCGTTTTAGAACTTGACTTAGCTTTCTTTAAAATACGAGTACTAAAAATATGACTAAATTTTTCTTTTTGAACTTAAGACTTAAAATGTGAGCCGCACATGCGCATAAGGACTGACTACTAAATAAGAAACATAACAACCAAGTATACATCACCATAGCAGTCATAAATAATCCATAGAATAAACACAACATAACTTGTAGTATTATATTATAATTATAACAAAACAATGATGCCCTTATAAATATAAGGACACCTCAAGATACTAGATACATCAACCAAGGTTAACTAATGCAAAACATAATTATAAACGGCTAGACTATTCTTTAAGCTTCCATTGCACCCTCTAATCTGATGTGCATAACTCCTACGCCCGCGCTTTAAGGGAAATCATGAACATCCGCATCAATCCCATTTGGAGACGACACGAGAGGGAAAGACAAAAGGGGTGAGAATACTTATACAAGATTCTAGTAGGCTCCGACTTTAACACACGTGTCATCATCATCGCCCCAGCCACTTTGGTTTCATTATGAAAGAGGTATACATGCATAGGTTCAATTTTAATTTCTCAAATCTTATTATCCGAAGTGGATTCCTTTTAGCATGAGTCTTCATGGTATGAATGCAGCAGATATTTTATATATGCATGGTAGTACTTGAGCATGACAGTACATGTAGATACACATATCACGTAATCAAAGCATCAATGAAACATATGCATGTGTGTCTTTTACTTTTTCATACTTGAACTCCGTGAGTTCCTTTCATAACTTTTCCATTATTTCCACTTTCCACCCTCATCATGGTCGCCAAAATCCACCCAACATGCTGGCCCCGGCGATTTTATCATGGTCACCAAAACTCTTAATCACCTATCGCCTAGGAATGAGCTCATCCTAACTAGCCGTCACTAGATTTATACGGGTAAAAGATGGGGAAACATATTTCTTTCTTGGATTACCCCATACAACCCTTAATTGGGGAAGTCATAATGGAATCATTTCCTCATTAACATATCTCTTTTCCTGGATCACCCCGTACAACCCTTAACTCGGGAAGTCATAATGGGATCATTTTCTCATTAACATATTTTGTATGGATGCAACATGAGCGTACAACCATAATACATCATATAACATATCCTCTATTCATGTCTCATATTTTCATGCATTTAAACATAGCGTATCACATCATCATAGCAACATGCCACACATCCATACATTCTCATACTCACGGTATTTAAAATATTCACATACATCAACCAATACTCATCGATCTCATCCTTACATCATATCTCCTTATCTTAAGATATCTTATGCTTTAACCCTTACGGGTCTTACACTTATGCTATAATTATTCTAATACTCATATTACATCTTTATTACACCCAAGAGATCATCACTTATAATTCTCACTAAGATTTTAGGCTTACTAAAATTCCAAACAGCATTATGCATTTTGGGCAGAAAATTATCATATGATTACGGGTTCTAGAATCTCCGTTCGTGACCCTTTTTAAGATCCGTCTTCGCCTACGACTCTATAATTAACTCCTAAACCAATTATGAGGGGTTCCTACACATGTTCACTAATTATAAACCACTTTCCTTAGTTTTAAACATGCTGGAACAGAATTACAAATTTTGTGCATTTAAGTGTTCTAGAATTCTTATTTTAAGTCCTTTTTAGTTACTTGTTCTTTCTAAACTTCCCTAAAACGTTCCTTGCTTCACTCAAACATAATGTTACACATTTTAACACCATAAAACAGATTTAGTACAGTGGCCAGACATCAAGGGCAGAACGAAATCATAAGCTTCATAGAATCACATAAATCATGAATTAAAATGCATACAAGTTGCTAGTTTCTCTTGGAATCATTTTAGCATTTCAAAACTCTTTTAGAAACCAATTGATCTCATTAAAATCATGAGAATATATGCTAGGTCAATAGCTATTTTATTTAGCTCAAGGAATGGATTTAAAACATAAAACTTTGTTTCTAAAGTTCCTTGAGTACATCTAAGCTTAGAAAAATTCCAAGACTTAGACTATGGGCACTTATGATTAGATGAACTCATCCAAGTCCATCATCATCACCACAAGGCCGAAATGGCATCCTTGAAATGCCTCCATTTTCTAAAACTTTATGCAAGATACTTGGGCAAGTCTTTGAGCTCTAGGAGGTTTAAGTGATGGCATAAACTTAAACATGATATGCATTTATTTTATTCTTCATTAGAAAGTAAAGTGAGAGCATAAATTAAATATGAGATGTGATAGAGAAATTTTAAGGCACCTATTATGGTTGCATACTTGGCCTAATTGGTTTCTACATGTGTTTAATTTTGATGATTTAATTGAGTTTTTCATAATTGGGCTTCATTGGATTTAATTGTCAAAACTTGGTTAATCTCGGATTTTACACTCACTATGACCTTTCCATGTTGCACAGATCATTTTGGGCTCTATAGACATTGGATTTTTGTGATTTTGGTGTCTTCTGAAAGCTAAGACCGAGATCTACAATTTTGGGTTTCACAAGCTTCATCAAATTCGGCCCGATTCATGGCCTAATTGGGCTGCAAAGTTGCAGAGCTCGTGCTGACGCGGATCCAAGACCTTTCCTCACATAATTGGGCATATATCACTCATTTCTGGTCCAAATGAGTCATATAATATGTCTATGGAAAGCTTATCCAGAGAGGATTATCTTATCCAGATCAGATTTTGAAAATCTGGAATTATTTTGATAGATAACATCTGGATAAGATGTAATCCGAGGGGACACTTTTGATTGGAAGGAAATCCTTCTTTTCAGATTTTTCAAGCTTTATCTTATCTTTTCATTTTCTATTTAAGCCTAAGTTGTTCATTCAAAGAACACAACATCAGAATCTCTCATCTCTCTCTACTTGTCTTCTTATTTTTCTTTTGTATCTAAGGTGTTCATACAGAAAGCTTTCAATGGAGATATCCATGGAAGGCTAAACTCTTTTCAATCCTGGACATCATAGATAATTGGTTTGAATTCGGTTTTGTTTTGTAATTTTCCATTTTCGTATGTATGCTTTCCTTTCTCAACTTCAATTTCAAATATGAATTCAGTTATTGAACATGATTATGTTTGAATTATATCTGATTAGATATAGGACCGAATTCGTTGTTGAAATCAAGTAAGGCTAAGTCACTGATTAGTTATCCAGGTTAATCCGAATTGCATGTAATTCAACATTCATTTAAAATTACGATTGTGATTTGAAGGTTGTTGAATAATAACTATATGATCATATAGTAAATTTGGGTTAACAGAGTAGCATCCGATTTGGACTCTTTTAAACCATGATGAATTCTGCCAATAATCGTGATGTCTGGGATTGATTCTTTGATCAATAGCATTTCATATTTCTGTCATTTTTACATTTGAAAATCACAAACCCCCCCTTTGTTGTATTTAGCAATTTTGGTTTGATAACATAACATGTGTATCCTTAGGAAGAATGACCTGAGTTACCTTATACTACAAATAAGGGGACTTAGACTATTTTGATAGCAGACGCGCAGAGCTATCAAAATTTGGCCAGTTCAGGGATACACATATTATGTTATCTCATCTTGTTATATAAGTATGTTGAATAATTCTGCTTCTGTTTGTCACTAATAGTGGTTTGCAGGCTGCTATTTCTTTTTCCTGTAGCTGAAATATAGGTAATTTTTGACTTTCTTATATTACCCTGAAAAAATTCATAAAAATTAGAAAAAAAAAATAATTGACACAAGGATTCACAGAGTGATTGCCTTGGTATGCTTATTTTTCCCAAATTCCTTCGTTTAGGCCATTTTTTATTTTTTTTACTATTTTCACTATTTTTAAAAATGGAAAAAATTGGTGAGCTTACTTCCCTAGCATTTTAGAGTAATTCTGTGGTGTTATTTATTTTTTTTAAAATAGCTAATACGATTTTTCAATTTCTATTTTATTTTGCAGTATATAGGCTATTTTGAGTTGTGTGCCTGAATTCTATCTATGTTGTTTGTGTGTGCATGACAAGGTCTAATCCTGGTGAATTATATGCACATGATCCTGAAATAGATAGAACTTTTCATAGATTGAATAGAGTAAATAGGAATTTAGCTTTTCATAATACTACAAGGTAATCAAAGTGTTGATTTAACTGATAGTGCATCTAATTGTGCATCTGAAACTAGTATTGATAACATGGCTAATCAACATAACAGAACTTTGAAAGAATTAGCTGCACCTGATGTTGCATATCAACCTTTGTGTATTCAATATCCTGAGTTAGAGGTGCCATTTGAGCTTAAGTTTGGTCTAATTCATTTCCTGCCCAAGTTTCATGGTCTTGCAGGAGAAGATCCTAATAAGCATCTTAAGGAGTTTCATGTTGTGTGCTCAACTATGCGACCTCAAGGAGTGCCAGAAGAGCATATCAAGTTGAAAGCATTTCCTTTCTCTCTAGATGCTGAAGCAAAGGATTGGTTGTATTACCTTCATCCAGGTTCTGTTACTACTTGGCATGAAATGAAAAGATTATTCTTAGAGAAGTTTTTTCCATCAGAACAGCATCCATTAGAAAAGATATTTGTGGAATCAGGTTCCTGGGAGACATTATATGAGTCCTGGAGAGATTCAAAAAGTTATGTGCAACATGTCCTCACCACCAGATTAGTGACCAGCTTCTCATCCAATATTTCTATGAAGGACTAATTCAAAATGATAGAAATATGATTGATGCAGCAAGTGGTGGAGCATTGATGGACAAGACACCTGCAGAAGCCAGAACTCTAATTGCTAACATGGGGCCAACTCACAGCAATTTGGCTCGAGATCTTTTGCACCAGTTAAGGGAGTGAATGAGGTGATGCAACTGAGAGTCAAAGGCTGGAAAATAAAATAACTGAGCTTACTCTCTTGTTAGACGGCTCAGTATTGGACAGCACAAGCAAATCAAGGCAAATCAAATTCCCCCAAAAGTATGCAGCATATGTGCCACCACAGATCATTATCCTGATGCATGTCCTGCATTACAAGAAGCTGATCAAGGAGTGCAAGACCAGCAGGTGGCTGGAATGTTCATTGGGCGGGCAGCAACCATCCAGACCTAAACAACAGCAAAAATATGATCCATTTTCTGAAAGGTATAATCCAAGGTGGAGAGATCATCCTAATTTGAGATATGGTCCTATGAGCAAAATGTACCACGCAACAAAGATTTCGCAGAGGACAGGTCCAAGTCAAAGCAATAAGTACCAGGCACCTCCATTTAGACGAGCGGATATCCGAGAATATGATGCAACCCATGCGAGTACCAGTTAGATCCTACTTTGGAGGATTTGGTGAAACAAATGGCGACCACTAACCTACAGTTCAGCAGAATATGAATTCTACAATTCAAGCCAACAGATTGGACAATTGGCAACTTCAATCAATAAGATGCAAGTCAGAAGGTTCAGGCCAAATCCCTTCTCAATCAGTCATCAATCCAAAAGGGAATGTGAGTGCTATTACCTTGAGAAGTGGTAAGGAGTTGGAGAAACAAAAAAATGAATCTGCTAGCAGTGATGAAACGAAAAAAATAAAGCTAGAAAAAAATAAGCTAGGAATAATGCAGAAAAAATAGAAATTAGAAAAAGTCAAGTGTTGCAGATTCTAATTTGATACCTCCATTGCCTTTCCCAACAGAATAGCTCAAACAAGGAAATCAGTTGAAGTAGATAAGGAGTTGTTTGACACTTTTAGGAAAGTGGAGGTCAACATTCCCCTTTGGATGCCATAAAGCAGATCCCCAAATATGCAAAGTTTCTTAAGGAGTTGTGCACTCATAAGAGGAAGCTGAAGGGTCATGAAAAGGTGAGCATGGGCAGAAATGTTTCTGCATTAATTCAGCCCAACATACCTAAGAAGTGCAAAGATCCAGGTACTTTCACAATCCCTTGCACCATAGGTAACTCCAACTTTGGGAATGCAATGCTGGATTTAGGTGCCTCCATAAATGTCATGCCTACATCAGTTTATAGATCATTGAAGCTTGGAGATTTGAAACCAACTGGTGTGGTAATCCAATTAGCCAACAGGAGCACTACACATCCAGGAGTACTTGAAGATGTGCTTGTTCAGGTGAATGAGTTAATTTTCCAGCTGATTTCTATATTCTAGAAATGGAGGATGAGACATCCAGCAATGGACCCACATTGATTTTGGGGAGACCTTTCTGAAAACGGCAAAGACCAAGATAGATGTGGATCAGGAACTCTTTCTATGGAGTTTGGTGATGATGTTGTGCAGTTCAACATTTTTGATGCAATGAAACATCCTTCAGAAGAGCATTCTCTTTTCTATCTTGATGTCATTGATTTTCTAGTTGATGATTATGCAGATTTAAGCTCTGAATATGATGATTTTGATGATTTTGCTGATTGTGAAGAGTTCAAATGTGATGAGATTACTCTCTAAATGCTGTAGAAAATGTTTATGCAGATTTAAAGGGACCACCACTACCATCCATTCTGCAGCCACCAACTTTAGAGTTGAAGGCTCTACCTTCACACCTGAAATATGCTTACCTAGAGGCTAATGATAAACTCCAGTTATTGTGGCAAATGATCTCCAACAGATCAAGAAGATAAGTTGCTCAGATGTTGAGAGATCACAAGAAAGCTATTGGCTGGTCTTTAGCTGACATTCAGGGATTAGTCCTTCCACTTGTATGCATCGGATATTGTTAGAGGATGATGCCCAAACTGTAAGACGCCACGAGGCGGTTAAATCCTACCATTTTGGAGGTAGT
Source organism: Dalbergia oliveri (assembly GCA_030441495.1). Taxonomy (NCBI): domain Eukaryota; kingdom Viridiplantae; phylum Streptophyta; class Magnoliopsida; order Fabales; family Fabaceae; genus Dalbergia; species Dalbergia oliveri. The sequence goes on along the minus strand of JAMLFY010000001.1, from coordinate 25,576,318 downwards.
GAAGAAAGAAGTCGCAAGTTACTAGCGAGGGATTATATATCCTATATCAGATAGTGAGTGGGTTAGTCCTTTGCAAGTGGTTCCTAAGAAGACTGGCATGACTGTGAAGAATCAGGATAATGAATTGATTCCAACTAGAGTCAGAATAGTTGGAGAGTGTGCGTAGATTCAGGAAGCTAAATCAAGCCACTCAAAAGACCATTCCCTCTTCCATTCATTGATCAGGTGTTAGAAAGGCTTGCAGGAAATTCTCATTATTGCTTCTTGGATGGATTCTCAGGTTACCTTCAAATCCATATTGCACCAGAAGACCAGCATAAGACTACTTTTACTTGTCCATTCGGCACTTTTGCCTCCAGGAGGATGCCATTCGGTCTATGCAACGCTCCAGGTACTTTTCAGAGGTGCATGATGAGTATTCTCAGATCTTTTAGAGAGTTGCATGGAAGTGTTTATGGATGATTTCACTGTTTACGGGTCCTCATTTGATGCATGTTTAGAGAGTTTGTCTAGAGTCTTGGATAGGTGCATTGAGACTAATCTTGTGCTGAATTTTGAAAAATGTCATTTTATGGTGACAGAGGGATAGTCTTGGGGCATTTAGTATCTAGGAGAGGCATTGAGACTGATAGGGCCAAGATAGATGTTATTGCTTCTTTACCTTACCCCGTCTCTCTGCGGGAAGTGCGTTCTTTTCTTGGCCATGCAGGTTTTTCAGGAGATTTATCAGGATTTCAGCAAGATAGCTTTGCCTCTATCCGGATTGTTGCAGAAGGAAGTAGAGTTTGTTTTTGATCTACCTTGTCGCAGGCATTTGATGAGTTAAAGAGGCGACTCACTCCAGTCCCCATCATCCAACCACCTAATTGGGAATTTCCCTTTAGCTGATGTGCGATGCCTCTAATCTTGCACTTGAAGCTCTTAGCTCAAAGAATTGATAAGATGTCTCATGTTATAGCCTATGCTTCACGGACATTGGACACAGCTCAAGCTAACTATACTACCACTGAGAAAGAACTTTTGGCTATTGTTTTTGCATTAGACAAGTTTCGCTCTTATTTACTTGGATCTAAAGTGATTGTCTTTCAGATCATGCAGCATTGAAGTTCTTATTGAAAAAGCCAGATGCAAAGCCACGCTGATTCGTTGGATGTTATTACTTCAGGAGTTTGATATAGAGATCAAAGATAGGAGCGGTGCACAGAATTTGGTAGCTGATCACTTAGCAGGATGCAGGATCCTGACCCTTTGCCTATCAGAGATGATTTTCCTGATAGACGCTTATGCAGCTGCATGATACCAACCCTTCCCCTTGGTTTGCTGATTTAGTTAATTTCTTGGTTGCATGTTTTACCCCAACATGCATCTAGGTCACAGATTGCTAAATTAAAAAGTGATTCCAAATACTATGTGTGGGATGATCCATATTTATGGAAATTTTGTAGTGACCAGGTAATTTGAGGTGCATACAGATCATGAGATCCAAGTCAGTCTTCATTTCTGTCATGCCTCCCCTGTTGGAGGGCACTTTGGACCACAGCGGACAGGTAGGAAAGTATTGGACTCTGGTTTCTATTGGCCTACCATTTCAGGGATGCACATCGAGTTTTACAACTTGTGAGGGTGCAAAGGGATCAACCATTACTCGTAGACGGAAATGCCCAAGCAACCTATTCTCTTTTGTGAGGTTTTTGATGTATGGGGTATTGATTTTATGGGCCCTTTTCCTAACTCTTTTGGATTTACATATGTCTTGCTTGCTGTTGATTATGTATCCAAATGGGTGGAGGCCAAGGCCACCAAGACTAATGACGCACGTGTTGTTAGATTTTGTCAAGTCTAACATATTTTGCAGGTTTGGTGTGCCTCGTGCTATCATCAGTGACCAAGGGAGTCATTTCTGCAATAGGACCATAGAAGCTTTGCTTCGGAAGTATGGGGTTGTTCATAGAGTTTCCACTGCCTATCATCCACAAACTAATGGGAGGTTGAGGTTTTTAATAGAGAGATCAAGAAAATTTTGCAAAAGGTAGTGCAAAAGGAAAGATTGGAGTCGTAGGCTTGAGGATGCTCTTTGGGCTCACAGGACTGCTTACAAAACACCTATAGGGATGTCCCCATTCCGTGTTGTGTTTGGTAAAGCGTGCCACCTTCAAGTGGAGATTGAGCATCGTGCATATTGGGCAGTGAAGTGTTGTAATATGGATTTTGACAAAGCAGGTGTGGAAAGAAAACTTCAGTCAGGAACTTGAGGAGCTTCGTTTGGAGGCTTATGAGAATTCTAAGTTTTATAAGGAGAAAACCAAGATATTTCATGACAAGATGATTTCTAGAAAAGAATTCTCTATTGGCCAAAAAGTGCTTTTGTTCAATTCTCGTCTTAAGCTCATGCCCGATAAGCTTCGTTCAAGATGGGATGGCCCTTTTGTTATAACTAACATTTTTCCTTATGGTGCAGTGGAGATCAAAAGTGAATCTAGTGACAAGAGTTTCAAGGTAAATGGTCATCGTCTGAAGCATTTTCATGAGAACCCAACATTGGTAGGGGAGCAACTTGAGGAGGTATCCTTGGATAAGCCCACTTACCCTCAAGTGCAAATTTTTCCACCATAATAAGGGAGTTCTTCCTCCTTTGCTCTTTAATTACACATGTTTCTTTATCTTTTGTTTTGTGATTTCATTGAGGACAATGTGTGATTTAAGTGTGGGGGAGTGTTTTAGAGTTAGGAATTTATCTTTCTAAGTCTTTATAAAATAAAATAAAAATTTATTTTGGCTTTGTGCTCAAGTTTTCATGACATGATATGGATGGATTCTTGGCATTTTTAGTGAGCATTGATGATAAATTGATGGACCATTTGTGGTAGATTTATCCCTTGAGAGTCTTTGAGCCTTCAACATATGAATGACTATTTTTCCTTGCTAGTGTGTTTTCACTCATGTTTGCTGGTTACTCTAGAACTTGACTTGACTCTTGTTGAAGCTTTTGATTCACATGCATGTAATGAGATGATTTAGGCCATTTTTGTTTTTGTGCTACTTGCCAAATTAGCCTACCTTGCACTGATTCCATTGTTTACCTATTTGAGCCTATTTTAAACTATCCTTTGTTTTATAACTCATTGCAAGCTTATGAAGTGAAAAACAATGATTCACCCCAACCTTAGGGAGTAAAAGAGCTTTGGAATGAGTTCTTAAATAAGTGTAAAGGTGTATCTTTTATTTCAAAAAATAAAAAATAAAAAAAATAATAAAAAGAAAAAAGAAAAAAAAAGAAGAAAAAAAGAAGAAAAAATTTTGAAAAAAAAAATAGTTGTGTTTATTTGTAAATACTATAGATGTGCATGTTGGTGAGTTTGAAAAAAAAAAAATTGGTTGATGAGAGGCAAAATGGAGTTCATTGGTGTTGCATTGTATCTCTTGAGATAACTTTGCATGTTTATGTGGAGTCATTCTTCATTGCTCTTTTAGTCTCTTAGGTTGATAGCTAGTATCTTTCTTATATCCTCCCATACCTTAACCCGCTACAACCTGAAAAGTCCTTTTGATCTTTATGTGCATGTGTTTCAAATGTTGATGTTAGAGGTTTGTCAAGCTTATGGTAGTGTTAACATTCATGATGTGTTATGAGGGTAAATACAAGCCTAAACACTTAAGAGTTTTCTTAGTGAGATTCTATTACTCTTGGTTCATCTTTTGATTGGATTTGTCTTCTTGTTCACTGGAGATGTTAAGAAAATATTCATATGTGTTCTGAATTCTTGTGCATAAAGTGTTTGTTCCTTGTTCCCAATCATACATTTTGAGGTCCCTAGGATTCAACTTATGGATTTTGCCCAGGAGTGCAAAAGACTAAGTGTGGGGGAATTTGATAGAGAAATTTTAAGGCACCTATTATGGTTGCATACTTGGCCTAATTGGTTTCTACATGTGTTTAATTTTGATGATTTAATTGAGTTTTTCATAATTGGGCTTCATTGGATTTAATTGTCAAAACTTGGTTAATCTCGGATTTTACACTCACTATGACCTTTCCATGTTGCACAGATCATTTTGGGCTCTATAGACATTGGATTTTTGTGATTTTGGTGTCTTCTGAAAGCTAAGACCGAGATCTACAATTTTGGGTTTCACAAGCTTCATCAAATTCGGCCCGATTCATGGCCTAATTGGGCTGCAAAGTTGCGGAGCTCGTGCTGACGCGGATCCAAGACCTTTCCTCACATAATTGGGCATATCTCACTCATTTCTGGTCCAAATGAGTCATATAATATGTCTATGGAAAGCTTATCCAGAGAGGATTATCTTATCCAGATCAGATTTTGAAAATCTGGAATTATTTTGATAGATAACATCTGGATAAGATGTAATCCGAGGGGACACTTTTGATTGGAAGGAAATCCTTCTTTTAGATTTTTCAAGCTTTATCTTATCTTTTCATTTTCTATTTAAGCCTAAGTTGTTCATTCAAAGAACACACATCAGAATCTCTCATCTCTCTCTACTTGTCTTCTTATTTTTCTTTTGTATCTAAGGTGTTCATACAGAAAGCTTTCAATGGAGATATCCATGGAAGGCTAAACTCTTTTCAATCCTGGACATCATAGATAATTGGTTTGAATTGGAGTTTTTTGTAATTTTCCATTTTCGTATGTATGCTTTCCTTTCTCAACTTCAATTTCAAATATGAATTCAGTTATTGAACATGATTATGTTTGAATTATATCTGATTAGATATAGACCGAATTCGTTGTTGAAATCAAGTAAGGCTAAGTCACTGATTAGTTATCCAGGTTAATCCGAATTGCATGTAATTCAACATTCATTTAAAATTACGATTGTGATTTGAAGGTTGTTGAATAATAACTATATGATCATATAGTAAATTTGGGTTAACAAGTAGCATCGGATTTGGACTCTTTTAAACCATGATGAATTCTGCCAATAATCGTGATGTCTGGGATTGATTCTTTGATCAATAGCATTTCATTATTTCTCTCATTTTACATTCTGAAAATCACAAACCCCCCCTTTGTTGTATTTAGCAATTTTGGTTTGATAACATAACATGTGTATCCTTAGGAAGAATGACCTGAGTTACCTTATACTACAAATAAGGGGACTTAGACTATTTGATAGGACGCAGAGCTATCAAGATGCAACCTTATTATTATCTTTAAAGTTAAGTGATGACTTGAATTATAAACATGATATGCAAGCTTGAAATTTAAACATGATAATGCAAGTCCATTTAATTATTCTTGAGAACTTAGTGATGGCATCAAAATAAATATGCTATGCAAAGCATAAACTTAAACATGTGTGCAACTCATTTTATTCTTACTAGAGCTCTTTCAAGACTTTAAAGGGACATCATAACCTCAACCAAATGTGTATCTTAACAAACATAAAGTGAGCTTTAGAGTTCTTAACACCAAGACTTCAAAGAAGTCTTTGGTTTTGAACTTCATCATCAAGCTCAAGAAAATAGACACAAAGCTCAACACTTTGTCTAAACAAAATACAAGAACTAAGTCATATTCTTTATTTTATTGCTCATGGGCTTCAATCTAGAGTAAAACTCTTAGAACGATTGACCAACTTTAAGGTTGGCAAGGGTAAGCTTAGAGCTTTTTGAAAACATGTGATTAATTTTCTTAGCAAAACCTTTGTGATCTACTTGACATTTTTAGCAAACTTTGTTAAAACAAAGGAAGAAGAAACCGAAATCTTTAAGGGTAGAAGGAGGAGAAAGCCAAAATCCTAGCTAGGGAAAGAAAAGGAAAACCGAAACTTAAGCCAAGAGAAAGGAAAGAAATCAAGAACATATATGGTCCAAGACCAAGTTGTTTCAAGCTTTAGAGGTTCCTCACATGACAACAACAAGTCATTATCTTGAAACCTCATCATCAAGCTCATGTTATTTTCATAAAATGGCCTCTTGGCTGAAAATGAAAAAGAAAGAAAGAAAGGAGTTTGAACCAAGAGAAAACTAGAACTTTCTTTAAGGAAAACAAGCAAAACTTGAAAACAAAACCCCTACCTAAGGAAGTCTTTGGAGAAATGAGAAGAAACTTGAATTCTTGATGGAATAGAAGACAGAATCTCCTCCTTGATGGAAGTGATGATTCGGCCAAGAAGGAAAACCAAGGAAGATGATTTTTCCTTGAGAAAGCAAGCTTGGAAATGGAAAGATAAAGTGTTTAAAAGGTGGTTTGAGATGAGGGAGTGGTGGTTCAAGGTTGTTTATGGTGGTTTATGGTGGTGGAAAGGTTTCTTTGATGGTGGAGGAAAAAGAACAAGATGAAGAGAAAGTTAGAAGAAAAGAGAGAAAATGCAACAAAGCTTGAACTTGGCAAATGATCTAAAGTGTAACTAAGTTCTCTAAGGCTTGGTATTTATAGAAAAATGAAACTTTGTGGCTGATTTGGGGAGGAAGAGGGCTGACGGTTTTCATGCCAAAGGGGGAGGAAAATATCTTCAAAAACTTGTCATTCAAAGGCATGGTTGAAAGCATGGCTAAGTATGGTTCAAAGCATGGCTTGAGGTATGGTCTTTGAGTGAAACAAAATCAACATGTGACACAAATGGAGAGCATGAATTCGGCCAACATTTCAGCCAAGGGGGGAAAGGATGATTTGCTCATGTAATTGTGGTTTAAGGATGTATTTAGGTGTTTCTTTGATTAAGCTTTTGATTAGGAGTTGTAAGAAAGTGTTTAGGTAAGGTAATTGGCTAATTAAGGTTGTCAAGACTTGATTAGGAGGGTAATCTTGCTAGATTAATAATTTAAAATCATTCTTTTGGTCAAATGAGGTATGGCACAATTCCTTGATTTAAGGAATTGGAGAGAAATACTATTCAAGATTCCATGACTAGGAACCTTGAATTAAAGAATGTAATTTAGAGTTTAACTAAGCAATCTTAGGTCCTAAGTAACCTTAATAAATTATTTTGACTCTAGATTAATTATCGAAATAAATTAATATTCGATTAGAGCCTAATATTGTTTAGGTTTGCTTAATTGCGTCATTAGGCTCACTGCACACTGTTCTAGGGGTAAAATGATAATTTCGCACTAAAACTACCGGGACCTTCAGGCCAAACTAAACATGAGAACCATTTATAAACATCATTTAAAATCCTTTGGTAAAGTTCGGGGTCAAACGGCACGTAAAACGGGTCAAAAAGCCGCAGGGGTGTTTTGGTAATTTCACGCGTCGGAACTAAAAAATGAGATTCTTCTACTCTATTACCACACATAACACATATAATCCCCTATCAACATCAAAACATCCCCTTGAGGATGGTCTGACTGATGATCCTCATTTTCAGGGTAAAATGACCCAGGGGCATTTCGATCATTTGTACTTGGGAAAATTGGGCGTTACATTAGCCGCCATAGTGTTTGCCTTGAAGATTTGGAGGCATCACTTATATGGAGTAAGGTTTGAAGTTTATTCCGATCATAAGAGTCTTAATCATCTCTTTGATCAAAAGGAGCTAAACATGAGGCAAAGAAGGTGGATGGAGTTTTTAAAGGACTATGATTTCGGCTTAAGTTACCACCCGGCAAGGCCAATGTGGTTGCCGATGGCTTGAGTCGAAAGTCATTGCGCCTATCTCATATGATGGTCAAGGAAGTTGAAGCTGATAGAGAAGTTTAGGGATATGAATTTGGGGATGTCAATGTCAGACAAGAGTATGAGAATGTGTCATCTTCCAGTAACAAGTGGGTTCAAACGAGAGGGTGATGATGGCACAAGTAGAGAATGAGGAGTTTAGGGAGACCCTTAAGGCGGTTAAGGCTGGAAAGCTTAAGGGTTTTGAGCAAGGGATCGATGGGTTGTGGAGGTTGGAAGGGCGGATTTGTGTACCACAAGGTGGTGACCTCGAAAAATATCTTGGAGGAGGCCCATAAAAGCCACTTCACCATCCATCCTGGTGCCACCAAGATGTATCAGGATTTAAAGAAGATGTTTTGGTGGCCCGGATTGAAAAGGACGTTGTAGCCTGGGTTAGTAAGTGTTTAGTCTGTCAAAAAGTGAAGATTGAGCACCAAAAACCTTCAGGAATGTTGCAACCTTTGCCTATCCCCGAATGGAAGTGAGATAGTATATCTATGGATTTTGTAACCGCCTACCTAGAACCCAAGCCGGCCATGACGCTATTTGGGTAATAGTGGACAGGTTAACCAAGTCGGCCCATTTCCTACCCATCAAGATAACCTTTTCCCTAGATAAGTTGGCCCAGTTGTACATCCAAGTGATAGTGAGGTTACACGGAGTTCCATCGACGATAATCTCGGATCGAGAGCGGTTTACGTCACATTTTGGGGAGCCTTTCAAAAGGCGTTTGGTTCAAAGTTATGTTTAAGCACGGCTTACCACCCTCAACAGATGGATAATCGGAAAGAACTATCCAAACATTGGAAGACATGTTGAGGGCATGTGTTTTGGATAGAAAAGGGAGTTGGGATAAGTACCTCCGCTTATCGAGTTCGCATATAACAACAGTTATCACGCGAGCATCGGTATGTTACCGTACGAGGCCTTGTATGGAAGGAAGTGCCAATCGCCTTTGTGTTGGCATGATCTTGGAGAACAAAGCGTTTTGGGACCAGATGCAGTGAGGGAAACCACGGAGTAAATAAGAATGATTAAGGATAGAATCTTGACTGCTCAAAGCCGACAAAGAGCTATCGGACAAGCGACGCAAGCCGTTGAATTCCAAGAAGGCGAGCATGTTTTCTTAAGGATTACCCACTCCAGGCATAGGTAGAGCCATGAAGGTCAAGAAATTGAGTCCTGATTTCTCAATCCTTTTGAAATCCTTCAGAAGTGAGAGTTGCTTACAAAATAGCCCTACCTCCAAATCTCTCAAATCTTCATGATGTCTTTCACGTCTCTCAGCTAAGAAAATACCAATCCAATCCTAGCCATGTGTTAGAGCCAGAGCATGTCCAGTTAAGGGAGGACCTAACTTTCATCTCTGCCACCAACGAGGATCGTGACCGTGGTGTCAGTTGAGGAACAAGTCCATTCCTTTGGTGAAAGTCGCGTGGGGATGAGACAAGACAGAAGAGTACACATGGGAGTTGGAATCCGAGAATGCGGCGAAGTATCCTGAGCTTTTCTAAGGTAACGAATTTCGAGGGTGAAATTCTTTTTAAGGAGGGAGTAATGTAACGCCCAGAATTTCTTATTGAGTACAAATGACCAAAATGCCCTGAGGTCATTTTTACCCGAAATTCGAGGACACGGCAGCACTCGAATAGGTCAACTCAATGTTAGAAGGGGAGTGTATCGTTATGTTTGATATAGAGGTGAAAATCTCATTTTCTAAACTTTCGGCTCAAAATGACCAAAATACCATTGATGTGTTCTACACGGGTAAAAGGTGCCGTTTGAGCCAGAAATTTTTTAGGAAGTTTAGAATGATGTTTTTAAGTGATATTTGATGTTTAGTTGAGCAGAAAATCCAGGACAGTTTTGGTGCAAAATTACCATTTTGCCCCTAGAACGTGTACAGTAAGCCTAATGACGCAATTAAGCAAACCTAAGCAATATTAGGCTATAATCGAAGATTAATTTATTTTGATAATTAATCTAGAGTCAAAATAATTTATTAAGGTTAATTAGAACCTAAGATTGCTTAGATAAACCCTAATTGCATTCTTTAATTCAAGATTCCTAGTCATGGAATCTTGAATAATATTTCTCTCTCCAATTCCTTAAATTAAGGAATTGTGCCATACCTCATTTGACCAAAAGAATTATTTTAAATTACTAATCTAGTAAGATTGCCCTCCTAATCAAGTCTTGACACTCCTAATTACCCAATTACCTCACCTAAACACTTTCTTACAACTCCTAACCAAAACCTTAATCAAAGAAACACCTAAACACATCACTAAACCACAATTACATGAACAAATTAACCTCCCCTTGGCTGCACAAGGCTGGCCGAATCCTCACACAAATAAAGTGTCACATGTTGAATTTTATCTCACTCAAAGAGCCATGCCTTGCCCATACTTTTGTCCATACTTCACCATGCTTGAACCCATACCCAAAGCCATACCTTGTAAGAGATATTTTCCTCACTTTTTCTCTCCCTAAGGCGTCGGCCATCCTTCGCAAATCAGCCTTCATTGTGCAAAATTTTCTATAAATACCAAGCCTTGAAGAACCTTGTTACACTTTAGAAGCTTTGCTAAGTTTAGTTCTCTTGCTTTTTCTTGCAATTTCTCTCTAAGTTCCCTTCATCTTCTTCATTTTCTTCTACCTCTTAAAGAATCCTTCCACCACCACAAACCACCACAAACAACCATAAACCACCACTACCTCACCTTAAACTATCTCCTAAACACTTAAACTTTCCATATCCAAGCTTAGAAACTCAAGGAAAAATCATCTCCTTTGAGTTCCCCTTTGGCCGAATCCATCATCACAATCCAAGAGGAGATTTTGTCTTCTCAACTTTCCAAGAAGCAAGCTTTCTTTCTTCCATTTCAAAGACTTCCTTAGGTAGAGGTTTGTTTTCAAGTTTTACTTGTTTTCCTTAAAAAAAGTTCTAGTTTTCTCTTGGTTCAAACTCTTTTCTTCCTTTCTTTTTCATTTTGGCCAAGAGGCCATTTTATGAAAGTAACATGAGCTTGATGATGAGGTTTCAAGATAAAGACTTGATGATGTCTTGTGAGAAACCTCTAAAGCTTGAAATAACTTGGTCATGGACCATACATGCTTGTGCTTCTTTCTTTTTCTTTCTTTCATTTTCTTTCTTTCCTTTTCTTTCTCAAATGATTTCGGTTTGCTTTATCTTGGCTTGAACAAAGTTTGCTAAAAATGCTAAGTAGATCACAAAAGTTTTGATAAAGAAAATTAATCACATGATTTCAAAGAGCTCTAAGCTTACCCTTGCCAACCTTAAAGTTTGTCAACCGTTCTAAGAGTTTTACTCTAGATTGAAGCCCATGAGCAATAAAATAAAGAATATGACTTAGTCCTTGTATTTTGTTTAGACAAAGTGTTAAACTTTGTGTCTATTTTCTTAAGCTTGATGATGAAGTTCAAACAGACTTCCTTGAAGTCTAGGTGCTAAGAACTCTAAAGCTTGCCTTATGATACATAATGGGTTAAGGTTTATGTTCCTTTAAAGTCTTACAAAGAGCTCTAGCTAAGATCTAAAATAAGATGCATTCATGTTTACTTTAATGCTTTGCATAGCATGTTTATTTTCAAGTCATCACTAAGCAACTTAAAGATTAAAACAAGTATGTGCATCCTCACTTAATAAATCTCAAAGCCTACCTATTTCAACCTTAAAGTTGATTGTTGATTTGGGGTAAATACCTCAAGGGGCCTAGAGCACTAAAATAAAGAATTGAACTTTGCATTTCATGTTTACTTTTTGTCTAGCATGTTTATATTTTATGCCATCACCTAAACTCTAAAGATAACAAATGAGTGCATCTCATGTTTATTTTATGCTCTCACTTTATTTTCTAATGAAGAACTAAAATGAAGTGAAAAGCATGTTTAAGTTTATGTCATCACTTTAATCATCTAGAGCTCAAAGACTTGCCCAAGTATCCTATGTAAGGTTTTAAGAAAATGTTGGCATTCTTAAAGAAGTCATTCGGCCTTGTAGTGATGATGATGGACTTAGCATGAGTTCCTCTAATCACAAGTGTCCATAGTTCATGTTTTGTAATTTTTCTAAGCGTAGGAGCACCTAAGCAACATTATGAATGAAATTATATACTTTAAATCTATTTTATGAACAAGTTAATTTAGCTACTGACCTCATGTGTAATTGCATGATTTTAATGTAAGGATTTGAGTTCTAAAAGAGTTTTGAATCCCTAGAATTATTACAAGAGAAAACTAGCAACTTGTATGCATTTCAACTCACACGATTATGTGATTTTATGGGCTTATGATTTCGGTTCTGCCCTTTTAGTTTGGCTACTGTATAAATGCTGTTCTAAGGTTTTAGAATGTGTAAAATTATGTTTGAGTGGAGCAAGGATCGATTTAGAGAAGTTAGAAAAGAATAAGTAGTTTGAAAGGATTAGAAATGAGATTTCTAGAACACATTAATACACAAATATGCAAACCTGTTCCAGCATGATTAATTCAAGTATAAATGGTTCATAATCAGTAGGATATGCATAAAAACCTTTCATAAATGATTAGGTATTTATTTCTAAGCTTAAGGTGATGATAATAACTTAAAATAGGAATTCTGGCACACTTAGACATGGCAAAACATAATTCTGTTCCAGCATAGTTAGATTGAGGAAAAATGGTTTACAACTTAGATAATATGCCTAGGAATCCCTCATAATTGGTTTAGGAATTGATTTTGGAGCCTTAGGCGAAGACGGATCTTAAAAAGGGTCACGAACGGAGATTCTAGAGCCCGTAAGCATATGATATTTTCTGCCCTTACATGCACAATGCTGTTTGGAATTTTAGTAAGTTTAAAATCATAGAGAAAAGATTAAGTGATAACCTCTTGAGGGTAATAAAGATGTAATATGGGTATTGGAATAATTAGAAGACAAGTTTAAGACCCGTGAGGGCCAAAGCATAAGATACTATGAGATAGGAGGCCGAGTGAGCATATTTATGATGATGAACCTCGAGCATATTTATGATTATGAGATTATGTTAATGTCTTGAGCATGAAACTTTATGTGTATAATTGGCGTGTTGTTGTGATGAAGTATTATGCCGTAAATTGAAATGCATGAGGTTCGAAATATGAACGAACGAGAAGAATATGCTCATGTGAACTATAAAGTTTTTAATTGAGAAAGTTCCATAAGAATGATACATGTGATTGAGATTATGTGGCATGACTCAAATTTGAGGAAATTCGGAATGTAGCTGTTATGCTACCGAATTTCCGTCAAATTTGAGACTTAAGAAAGTATTGAGAAATAAGATGTTTAATGTGACACACGAGACGTACTTCTCCTGCGGTGAGGAGAAGATAAAACCGTGAGGGCATCGACATTAGCCTGCCAAAGCGGACAAAGTCTTTGGTCTTAACTAGTCGATGCGTTTCGAAGAAGGAAAAAGTCCCATGATGGGTGATCCTTAGACCCCTCCCGTACTCTGGGAGTCGGATTATGATGATTATGATTATGTTTATGATTCGCTTATCAAGAGGATAAGTAAGAACTAGTGACAACTAGTTAAGGTATGAGCTCATAGCCTAGTTTAAGGGGTGCGGTTACTATTATGTTTGGTGTCAGAAGTATGAGAAAAGGAAAGATGTTCAAGAGAAATTACATGCCACTTATAATAAACCCAAGGTTCCTGGGGACGTGAACGATGACACTAGGATAGAGGATTTCCTCCTGAGATTCTTTAGCAAGATTGTCACCTCTCTCTTTTCTTTCTGTTACATCTTCACACATCGATGGCGTCGTTCGTGATTTTTGTTGATGCACAGTGTGGGAACTGCACTACGATTCGGATCATCAGTCCTACCACTTCGAGGGTCGTTGTGCTATATGCATTTTTGCATACATGGGACGCCCTTTGCATTTTCAGTCTCCAATTTCCACTTCACCCCGACTTCCCCTATGGTGATGATATGATTTTTGAGAGGACGCGACCAGAACGGGCAGAACCGTCGTGCCCATCCTCATCTTCAGCGGTACGAGGTTACCCGAGTACGTGCCTTGCCCGAGACGTTCGGAGACCAACCCATCAGAGGATCCTCTTTCTCATCCTTTCTCGGAGGGTTCCGCCTCTCCGTACCCATGGATATCGGGATGGGTAGCGAGGAGACAATGATGCAACGGAGGCTAGCACGACGTCCGGAGATGCGCCCACGCTGTGGAGGGCATGTTCGCCATCCTTCCACGAGGACGGAGGAGCATCATCCATAGTTCGAGGGAGGGAGTGTCCTAGCTTGGGAGTATCTTTTGGGGGTTGTTTTCATGTATTCGTTGTTATGTTTCTTATTTTCTGTTGTTGTCCTGCAAGCTCTCCCACTAGTATGGGTAAGACTTTATGTTTCTTTTATATTCTAGTGGTTATGTACTAAACTATGTTAACTAATATCATGACAATTGTTCATATGATTGAGTTGCCCTTATTTGTGTTTATGTCATGTGATTTAGTTTATTCTTCCGCTTTACGTTTCGTTTATGTCATACGCAAAGGCTCGCATTTTCATTTCTACGCACATGTATTTCAAAAAAAAATTTACCTGTATTTTCCGCTAAGTATTTTTTAAATGAATTTAAAGGGAAGTAATAACTAATAATTAATCTTGATATGCCCTAGGCGTATTGGGTTAAATATTAGGGTGTTACATTATGGTATCAGAGGTTCGATTCTCACGAGCCTGAGGATTGGACTGACCATGCTTTAAAAGCATGTTACGGTAGTATGTCATGTATAGTGCTTAGCTATTAGAGATAAGCTATAGGATAGGCATTCATGACCTTGTCTGTCTCTGCCATGGTAACTAGCTCATTTAGCTTGGAATATTGAGCCTGATCACCTCAATGTTTGTTGACTTATGTGCTTAGGGACCAATGGCACTCAGGACAAAATAGGAACGCGAACGAAGGCGAACAAGGGAATGAGACTGCCTGTTCGTGAGATGGCTAGAGCAATGGAACGCATGTTCGATCGCATGAATGAACCAAGGGACGTGCTCAAGGTCCCCCTCCTGAGGCCGTGGAACAAGCCCGTTTGGGGAGTTCCGCAAGGCCAATCCCCCAACCTCCGTGGAGCTTGAATCCGGACAAGGCGGGCGAATGGATCAAGAACATGGAGAAGATCTACTCGTAGTTGCTTGCTCGGAGGAGCGAAAGTCACCTTTGTTGCCTACATGATAGAAGCCGACGCGCAGTTTTGGTGGACCGGCACCGAAGGCTGCTAGAAGCTCCAGGCACCGCTATAAATTGGGAAGTGTTTAAGATGTACTTCTACGATAAGTATTTCCCGAGCCTGTGAGGAACGCGAAGGACATCGAGTTTATACAATTGGTCCAAGATGGTTTGTCTGCACCAGTACACGGCGAAGTTTGAAGAGTTGATCAAGTTCTCACGGGTTTTCTAGGGAATCCCGACGAGGTATGGAAGTGCGTTAAGTTCGAGGCCGGGTTGAGGGCCGAACTTAACTTCCTGTGTCACACATGGAGATTAGGGACTTCCCGACCCTAGTCAACAAGTGCGGATCATGAAGAAGGGCACAAGAAGCTGAGTACCACGAGGGCAGATCATCGCCGTGGTTTGGGACCTCAAGCCCCGAAGTTCAAGCCGTCACAACAGAATCAACCGAGGAACCATTACCATCCCTACCAATCCAACCAGTTCAAGCATCAACAACATCATCAACAACAACAAAGAGGACCCAACAACCAACCATTCCTGGCAACACCAGAGGCCGCCGTTCAACCCCGCGAGGGAACCGCAACCATCAAGGAGGAGTGAGCGGTCCTCGCAACAATAACAACAACAACCAACAAGGAAGGCCCAATGGGAACAAGAACAAGGCACCCCAAGGAGTTCCTGCTGTCCAGGGTCCGCACAAGCCGTGGAGTGCCCCGTTGTGGAAAGAATCACGTAATCGCCCTCCTAGCCGGGCAAGGAGTGTGTTTCAAATGTGGCAAGCACGACCACTATGCTAAGGATTGTAAAAGCAATGGAGGGTCGTCAAGTCAGAATCCCGACCACAGCACCAAGGACGGGTCTTTACCCTCAATGCGGAGGATGCAAACGGATCCAATGACCTCATCGAAGGTAAGTGTGAAGTAAATGGTAGAACCATAACTACACTATATGACTCTGGTGCTACTCATTCTTTTATCTCACATGCTAGTGTCGAGTCTTTAAATTTGAAAGTTTCTAAGCTCCTTTCGACCTTATTGTTTCTACTCCTACAAATCGCCCTGTTCATACCTGCAATTGTTGTTTAAACTTTCATCTTCCTGTTGAAAATAGGTCTTTTGTCATAGATTTAATTTGTTTACCCTTGAAAGACATAGGAGTAATTCTTGGCATGGATTGGCTTTATGCTAACCATGTATTGTTAGATTGTTATACCAAAACTATTATTTTTCATTATCCCCTAGCAAGACTAGTCAAACCTTGAAACTTTATGTAAATGTCGTAGATGTCTTCTGTAGTGGGGAGAAAACTAAGGGATATGTCCTTCTAGCCGCTAGCGAAGTAGACTTTGAGCAGAACATAGATGACATTCCTATGGTAAGAGAGTACCCGGAGGTATTTTGGATGAGATACCGAGTTTCCCCTCAGAGCGAAGTAGAGTTCTCCATTGAGTTAGTTTCAGGAACGGGACCTATCTCGATAGCCCCGTATAGGATGTCACCCTTGGAGTTGAAGGAATTGAAAACTCAATTGGAGGAGCTGTTAGAGAAGAATTTTATTAAACGTAGTGCCTCACCATGGGAGCCCAGTTTGTTTGTTAAGAAAAAGGATGGGAACATGAGATTATGTATAGATTATAGGCAATTGAATCGTGTAACGGTGAAAAATAAATACCCTTTGCCTAGGATCGATGATCTCATGGACCAGTTGAAGGGAGCGGTGGTATTCTCTAAGATTGATTTGAGGTCCGGATGCCATCAAATTAGGGTGAGAGATGAGGATATACCCAAAACGCCTTTAGGACACGGTACAGACACTTTGAGTTCGTCGTGATGTCCTTTGGATTGACAAACGCTCCCGTATTCATGGATTATATGAATAGGATCTTTAGACCCTATTTAGATAAGTTTGTGGTTGTTTTCATAGATGATATACTCATCTATTCGAAGACCCATGAGGAGCATGAGTGTCACCTAAGGATGGTTTTAGAGGTCCTGAGGAGAAGAAGTTGTACGCTAAGCTATCTAAGTGTGAATTCTAGTTAGAGGAAGTGAAGTTTTTAGGCCATGTTGTGTGGAGAGGAGGTATAGTTGTTGACCCTAGTAAGATAGAAGCTGTAATGAATTGGGATAGAGCGACCACCATAACGGAAATACGGAGCTTTTGGGTTTACAGGCTATTACCGTAGGTTTATTAAAGGATTTTCCAGATTGCCCTTCCCCTAACCAAGCTCACTAGGAAGAACTCCCCGTTTTCATGGAATCCCGATTGTGAAAAGAGCTTCCAAGAGTTAAAGGAAAGGTTGACCTCGACGCCAATTTTGGTTTTACCAACCCGATGTACCCTTCGAGGTATATTGTGATGCTTCGGGAAAAGGTTTAGGCTGTGTGTTGATGCAAAATAGGCAAGTGGTAGCCTATGCGTCTAGACAACTCAAGCCTCACGAGGTTAATTACCCTACCCATGACCTAGAGTTAGCCGCCATAGTGTTTGCCTTGAAGATTTGGAGGCATCACTTACATGGAGTAAGGTTTGAAGTTTACTTCGGTCATAAGAGTCTTAAGCATTTCTTTGATCAAAAGGAGCTAAACATGAGGCAAAGAAGGTGGATGGAGTTTTTAAAGGACTATGATTTCGGCTTAAGTTACCACCCAGGCAAGGCCAATGTGGTCGCCGATACCTTGAGTCGAAAGTCATTGCTTCTATCTCATATGATGGTCAAGGAAGTCAAGCTGATAGAGAAGTTTAGGGATATGAATTTGGGGATGTCAATGTCAGAAAAGAGTATGAGAATGTGTCATCTTACGGTAACAAGTGGGTTCAAACAGAGGGTGATGATGGCACAAGTAGAGAATGAGGAGTTTAGGGAGACCCTTGAGGCGGTTAAGGCTGGAAAGCTTAAGGGTTTTGAGCAAGGGATCGATAGGTTGTGGAGGTTCAAGGGCGGATTTGTGTACCGCAAGGTCGTGACCTCGAGAAAGTATCTTAGAGGAGGCCCATAAAAGCCACTTCACCATCCATCCTGGTGCCACCAAGATGTATCAGGATTTAAAGAAGATGTTCGCCGGATTGAAAAGGACGTAGTAGCCTGGGTTAGTAAGTGCTTAGTCTGTCAAAAAGTGAAGATTGAGCACCAAAAACTTTCAGGAATGTTGCAACCTTTGCCTATCCTTGAATGGAAGTGGGATAGTATATCTATGGATTTTGTAACCAGCCTACCTAGAACCCAAGCCGGCCATGACGCTGTTTGGGTAATAGTGGACATGTTAACCAAGTCGGCCCATTTCCTACCCATCAAGATAACCTTTTCCCTAGATAAGTTGGCCCAGTTGTACATCCAAGAGATAATGAGGTTACACGGAGTTCCATTGACTATAATCTCGGATCGAGACCCACGGTTTACGTTGCGTTTTTGGGAGCCTTTCAAAAGGCGTTTGGTTCAAAGTTGTGTTTAAGCACGGCTTACCACCCTCAAACGGACAGATGGATAATCGGAAAGAACTATCCAAACATTGGAAAACATGTTGAGGGCATGTGTTTTGGATAGAAAAGGGAGTTGGGATAAATACTTGCCACTTATCGAATTCGCATATAACAACAGTTATCACGCGAGCATCGATATGGCAGGTACGAGGCCTTGTATGGAAGGAAGTGCCAGTCGCCTTTGTGTTCACATAATCTCGGAGAACAAAGCATTTTGGGACTGGATATAGTGAGGGAAACCATGGAGCAAATAAGAATGATTAAGGATAGAATCTTGACTGCTCAAAGCTGACAAAAGAGCTATGCGGACAAGCGGCGCAAGCCGTTGGAATTCCAAGAAGGCGAGCTTGTTTTCTTAAGGATTACCCCCACTCCAGGCATAGGTAGAGCCATGAGGGTCAAGAAATTGAGTCCCTGATTTCTCGGTCCTTTTGAAATCCTTCAGAGAATCGGGACAGTTGCTTACAAAATAGCCCTACCTCCAAATCTGTCAAATCTTCATGACGTCTTTCACGTCTCTCAGCTAAGAAAATACCAATCCGATCCTAGCCATGTGTTAGAGCCAGAGCATGTACAGTTAAGGGAGGACCTAACTTTCAATCTGTCACCAACGAGGATCGTGGACCGTGGTGTCAAGCAGTTGAGGAACAAGTCCGATCCTTTGGTGAAAGTCGCATGGGGATGAGACAAGACCAAAGAGTACACATGGGAGTTGGAATCCGAGATGCGGACGAAGTATCCTGAGCTTTTCTAAGGTAACGAATTTTGAGGGCGAAATTCTTTTTAAGGAGGGAGTAATGTAATGCCCAGAATTTCTGTATTGAGTGCAAATGACCAAAATACCCTGAGGTCATTTTTCCAGAAATTAAAGGACAGCGACCAGGCGCCTCGAATGGGTCAACCGAATGTTTGAAGGGGATTGTATCTGTTATGTTTGATATTGAGGTGAAAATCTCGTTTTCTAAACTTTCGGCTCAAAATGACCAAAATACCCTCCTATGTTCTACACGGGTAAAAGGTACCGTTTGAGCCTGGAATTTTTCAGGAAGTTTAGAATGATGTTTTTAAGTGATGTTTGATGTTTAGTAAGCCCAAAGGTCCCTTAAGTTTAGTGTAAAATTACCATTTTACCCCTAGAACAATGTCCAGTAAGCCTAATGATGCAATTAAGCAAACCTAAGCAATATTAGGCTCTAATCGAAAATTAATTTATTTTGATAAATAATCCAGAGTCAAAATTAATTAGCATTCTTTGATTCAAGATTCCTAGTCATGGAATCTTGAATAGTGTTTTCTCTCCAATTCCTTAAATTAAGGAATTGTGCCATACCTCATTTGACCAAAAGAATTATTTTAAATTACTAATCTAGTAAGATTTCCCTCCTAATCAAGTCTTGACACTCCTAATTACCCAATTACCTCACCTAAACACTTTCTTACAACTCCTAACCAAAACCTTAATCAAAGAAACACCTAAACACATCACTAAACCACAATTACATGAACAAATTAACCTCCCCCTTGGCTGCACAAGGCTGGCCGAATCCTCACACAAATAAAGTGTCACATGTTGAATTTTATCTCACTCAAAGAGCCATGCCTTGCCCATACTTTTGTCCATACTTCACCATGCTTGAACCTATACCCAAAGCCATACCTTCTAAGAGATATTTTCCTCACTTTTTCTCCCCTAAGGCCGTCGCCATCCTCCCCAAATAAGCCTTCATTGTGTAAAATTTTCTATAAATACCAAGCCTTGAAGAACCTTGTTACACTTTAGAAGCTTTGCTAAGTTTAGTTCTCTTGCTTTTTCTTGCAATTTCTCTCTAAGTTCCCTTCATCTTCTTCATTTTCTTCTACCACTTAAAGAATCCTTCCACCACCACAAACCACCACAAACAACCATAGACCACCACTACCTCACCTTAAACCATCTCCTAAACACTTAAACTTTCCATTTCCAAGCTTAGAAACTCAAGGAAAAATCATCTCCTTTGAGTTCCCCCTTTGGCCGAATCCATCATCACAATCCAAGAGAGATTTTGTCTTCTCAACTCTTCAAGAACCAAGCTTTCTTTCTTCCATTTCAAAGACTTCCTTAGGTAGGGGTTTGTTTTCAAGTTTTACTTGTTTTCTTTAAAGAAAGTTCTAGTTTTCTCTTGGTTCAAACTCTTTTCTTCCTTTCTTTTTCATTTCAGCCAAGAGGCCATTTTATGAAAGTAACATGAGCTTGATGATGAGGTTTCAAGATAAAGACTTGATGATGTCTTGTGAGAAACCTCTAAAGCTTGAAATAGCTTGGTCATGGACCATACATGCTTGTGTTTTTTCTTTTTCTTTGGTTTCATTTTCGGTTCCTTTCCTTTTCTTTCTCAAATGATTTCGGTTTCCTTTATCTTGGCTTGAACAAAGTTTGCTAAAAATGTTAAGTAGATCACACAAGTTTTGATAAAGAAAATTAATCACATGATTTCAAAGAGTTCTAAACTTACCCTTGCCAACCTTAAAGTTTGTCGGCCGTTCTAAGAGTTTTACACTAGATTGAAGCCCATGAGCAATAAAATAAAGAATATGACTTAGTTCTTGTATTTTGTTTAGACAAAGTGTTAAACTTTGTGTCTATTTCCTTAAGCTTGATGATGAAGTTCAAACCTTAAGACTTCCTTGAAGTCTAGGTGCTAAGAACTCTAAAGCTTGCCTTATGATACATAATGGGTTGAGGTTTATGTTCCTTTAAAGTCTTACAAAGAGCTCTAGCTAAGATCTAAAATAAGATGCATTCATGTTTACTTTAATGCTTTGCATAGCATGTTTACTTTCAAGTCATCACTAACCAACTTAAAGATTAAAACAAGTATGTGCATCCTCACTTAATAAATCTCAAAGCCTACCTATTTCAACCTTAAAGTTGATTGTTGATTTGGGGTAAATACCTCAAGGGGCCTAGAGCACTAAAATAAAGAATTGAACCTTGCATTTCATGTTTACTTTTTGTCTAGCATGTTTATATTTTATGCCATCACCTAAACTCTAAAGATAACAAATGAGTGCATCTCATGTTTATTTTATGCTCTCACTTTATTTTCTAATGAAGAACAAAAATGAGGTGCATAGCATGTTTAAGTTTATGTCATCACTTTAATCATCTAGAGCTCAAAGACTTGCCCAAGTATCCTATGTAAGGTTTTAAGAAAATGTTGGCATTCTTAAAGAAGTCATTTGGCCTTGTGGTGATGATGATGGACTTAGCATGAGTTCCTCTAATCACAAGTGTCCATAGTTCATGTTTTGTAATTTTTCTAAGCTTAGGAGCACCTAAGCAACATTATGAATGAAATTATATACTTTAAATCTATTTTATGAACAAGTTAATTTAGCTACTGACCTCATGTGTAATTGCATGATTTTAATGTAAGGATTTGAGTTCTAAAAGAGTTTTGAATCCCTAGAATTATTCCAAGAGAAAACTAGCAACTTGTATGCATTTCAACTCACACGATTATGTGATTTTATGGGCTTATGATTTCGGTTCTTCCCTTTAGTTTGGCTACTATATAAATGCTGTTCTAAGGTGTTAGAATGTGTAAAATTATGTTTGAGTGAAGCAAGGATCGATTTAGAGAAGTTAGAAAAGAATAAGTAACTTGAAAGGATTAGAAATGAGATTTCTAGAACACATTAATGCACAAATATGCAAACCTGTTCCAGCATGATTAATTCAAGTATAAATGGTTCATAATCAGTAGGATATGCATAAAAACCTTTCATAAATGATTAGGTATTTATTTCTAAGCTTAAGGTGATGATAAGAACTTAAAATAGGAATTCTAGCACACTTAGACATGGCAAAACATAATTCTGTTCCAGCATAGTTAGATTGAGGAAAAATGGTTTACAACTTAGAGAATATGCCTAGGAATCCCTCATAATTGGTTTAGGAATTGATTTTGGAGCCTTAGGCGAAGACGGATCTTAAAAAGGGTCACGAACGGAGATTCTAGAGCCCGTAAGCATATGATATTTTCTGCCCTTCCATGCACAATGCTGTTTGGAATTTTAGTAAGTTTAAAATCTTAGAGAAAAGATTAAGTGATAACCTCTTGAGGGTAATAAAGATGTAATATGGGTATTGGAATAATTAGAAGACAAGTTTAAGACCCGTGAGGGCCAAAGCATAAGATACTATGAGATAGGGGGCCGAGTGAGCATATTTATGATGATAAACCCGAGCATATTTATGATGATGAGATTATGTTAATGTCTTGAGCATGAAACTTTATGTGTATAATTGGTGTGTTGTTGTGATGAAGTATTATGCCGTAAATTGAAATGCATGAGGTTCGAAATATGAACGAACGAGAAGAATATGCTCATGTGAACTATACAGTTTTTAATTGAGAAAGTTCCATAAGAATGATACATGTGATTGAGATTATGTGGCATGACTCAAATTTGAGGAAATTCGGAATGTAGCTGTTATGCCTGAATTTCCGTCAAATTGAGAGACTTAAGAAAGTATTGAGAAATAAGATGTTTAATGTGACACACCGAGACGTACTTCTCCTCTAGGATGAGGAGGATAAAACCGTGAGGGCATGGACACTAGCCTGCCAAAGCGGACAAAGACATGGTCTTAACTAGTCGATGCATTTCGAAGAAGGAAAAAGTCCCATGATGGGTGATCCTTAGGCCCCCTACCCGTACTCTGGGAGTTGGGATTATGATGATTATGATTATGTTTATGATTCGCTTATCAAGAGGATAAGTAAGAACTAGTGACGACTAGTTAAGGTATGAGCTCATAGCCTAGTTTAAGGGGTGCGGTTACTATTATGTTTGGTGTCACAAGTATGAGAAAAGGAAAGATGTTCAAGAGAAGTTACATGCCACTTATATGTTGTTTGATTATTGTTTGGTTTGCCTAAAGTATTGCCATGCATTCATGAACTATTATGCTACATACATGCATTAAGACTCATTATAAAAGGCATGGACCTTGGATAAATATCTTGTGAAAACCTCATAATGAACCTATGCATGCTTATCCTTTTTATAATAAACCCAAGGTTCCTAGGGACGTGAACGATGACACTAGGATAGAGGATTCCCTCCTGAGATTCTTTAACAAGATTCTCACCCCTCTCTCTTTTCTTCCGTTATGTCTTCAGACATTGATGGCGTCGTTCGTGATTTTCGTTGATGCACCCGTGTGGGAACTACACTACGATCCGATCATCAGTCCTACCACTTCAAGGGTCGTTGTGCTATACGCATTTTTGTATACATGGGACGCCCTTTTGCCTTTCCAGTCTCCAGTTTCCGCTTCACCCGGCTTCCCCCTATGGTGATGATATGGTTTTTGAAAGGACGCGACCCAGGAATAGCGAGTCGCGCCCATCCTACATCTTCAGCGGTGCGAGGTTACCCAGAGTACGTGCCTCAACAGAGATATTCGGAACTGACCCATCAGAGGATCCTCCTTCTCATCCTTCTCGGAGGGTTCCGCCCTGCCGTACCCATGGATATCGGGATGGGTAGCGAGGAGATAGTGACGTAGCGGAGGTTAGCATGACGTCAGATGCGCCCACGCCGTGGAGGGCATGTTTGCCCATCCTTCCGCCTTCACACATCCGAGGAGCTTGCCCAGTTCATTGGGTATGTGCCACGAGGGACGAGGAGGAGCATCATCCATAGTTCGAGGGAGGGAGTGTCCTAGCTTGGGAGTATCTTTTGGGGGTTGTTTTCATGTATTCGTTGTTATGTTTCTTATTTCTATTGTTGTCCTGCAAGCTCTGCCCACTAGTATGGGTAAGACTTTATGTTTCTTTTATATTCCAGTGGTTATGTACTAAACTATGTTAACTAATATCATGACAATTGTTCGTATGATTGAGTTGCCCTTATTTGTGTTTATGTCATGTGATTTAGTTTATTCTTCCGCTTTAAGTTTCGTTTATGTCATACGCAAAGGCTCGCATTTTCATTTCTACGCACATATATTTCAAAAAAAAATTTACTTGTATTTCTGCTAAGTATTTTGTAAATGAATTTAAAGGGAAGTAATAACTAATAATTAATCTTGATACGCCCTAGGTGTATTGGGTTAAATATTAGGGTGTTACAAGAGGTCTACGACGCTCGTTCCATGTCAAAGCCTTTGATGTAGGAGGTCAGAATAGAGTGAGATACTTGGACTAACTGGGAATAAAAGGTTGTGACCATCCCAGTGAAGACAATGTCGGTCAAGTTGAAGAAGCCTTCCCATCCCTGAAAGGAAATGACTTCTAGGAGAAAGAGAACCTAAGCCATTAACTCCTGAGTTAGCCTTTTCCCTAGAGCTATTAGTCGACGAGAGAAGTTGTCTTCATATTGATCTTGATGCATCAGTTCACTAAACATTTAACTCCCATGGCAGTGATGCGACTTGACAGTGCTTTCTTAAGCCATTCCTAGTGTGATATATGTGATGGAACAAGTGAAAAAAAAGGTTGAGGCTTGAAGAAGATTTAAGGTACGTTTACAAGACAGAGGGCTTGAGAGAAGAACATTGTGGTTAAGGGAGGAGATATTTGATAGAAGATAAAACGGTTTAGGTTGAGTGTTTGAGGTTAAGGACGATGGTAAAAGTGGTGATGTGTGAGGAGTGAGGGTTATTTAAGTAATATGACATAATTGAATAAAGGTAAAACGACATGGGAGAGAGAAACTTTAAAATGTGGGAATTATCCCGCCATTTCATCCTTTTAGAGAGAGTAGTTTCTGACTCTTTGGAATTAATTTCTAAATAGCTAACTTTCTGAGCTTCACTAGTTACTTTCTAACCTGTCGTGACTCATCACATATTCTTCATAAACTTATCCTCTCATCCTGAAAGCTTTGATAAAAAATTTCATCTTCTGATCCTCATTGCTTTTTTTTTTGACCATCCTTTCTTCTTCTTAACCTTGCAAATTGAATTCCTCCTTTTTAGGCTTCAGATTAGGAGTTATGATGACGAGAGAGTATTTAGAGATGATTTATGCAAGAAAGCTTATGCAGATTTAAAAGGAGATTAAATTTAAAAGCTTTTTCAAAACACAAAACAATCTTTAGCTAATGGCTTTGTGAATATGTTTGACACTTAGTGTTCAGCATCCACAAACATTAACTCAACATCACCTTTTTGAACATGATCTTATATAAAATGGTGCTTAACATCAATGTGCTTGGATCTAGGGCTCTTTGCAAGATTAATAGCATTAGTATTATCATAGTAGATAGGGATTTTAGAATACCTAAGGTGATAATCTTCTAGCTGATTCCTTATTCATAGCATCTTGGTGCAACAATTTGGGCAGCTATATACAGCCTGGGTAGAGAAAGCAATTGTGTTCTGCTTCTTGCATGACCATATGATTAGGCTTTTTCTAAAGAAGTAGCAATAACCATTGGTGCTTTTTCTCTTGACTCTATCTCCAGCAAAGTCAGCATCACAGAAACCTACAATATTACAAAAAGTACTTTTCTTATACCATAAACTAATATTCATAGTACTAGACAAATAT
This sequence comes from Dalbergia oliveri, assembly GCA_030441495.1. Taxonomy (NCBI): domain Eukaryota; kingdom Viridiplantae; phylum Streptophyta; class Magnoliopsida; order Fabales; family Fabaceae; genus Dalbergia; species Dalbergia oliveri. The sequence goes on along the minus strand of JAMLFY010000001.1, from coordinate 25,550,428 downwards.
CAAAGAATTCTATTGTATATTTTTCTTTATGGATCAGAATCTCTTCCTTTTGCTATTTTATTTACAAACCTAGGAAGAACTTTAGTTTACCCATCATGCTCATCTCAAATTCACTTTGCATTAATTTTGAAAACATTTTCCAAGAGAATGATCAGAAGCACCAAATATAATGTCAACAACATATAATTGAACAACCAGAAAGTTATTATCTTATCCAAGAGTAAAAAGAGTAGTATCAATTTTACCTCTCTTGAAACCATTCTTCAGCAAGAAGGTACTCAATCTATCATACCAAGCTCAAGGAGCTTGTTTAAGACCATAGAGAGCCTTTGTTAGCTTGAAGACATAGTTAGGAAAGTCTTCATTCTCAAAACCAAGAGACTGCTTTACATATACTTCCTCAGAGAGGAATCCATTTAGAAATGCAGACTTAATATCCATTTGGTAGAGAATGAATCCCTTGAAGGCAGCAAAAGGAAGTAGCATTCTAATGGCTTTAAGCCTAGCTCCTGATGCAAAGGTTTCATCATAATCAATCCTTTCTTGTTGGTTATAACCTTGTGCAACCAATTTTGCCTTGTGTTGGATGACTTTGCCTGCTTCATTGAGCTTATTCAAACACCCACTTAGTACCAATGATGGTCTTGTCTTTTGGTCTTTCAACAAGAGTCAAGACTTTGCTTTTCTCTGATCCAATTCTTCTTTCATAGCGTCCACCCAACTTTGATCATTCAAAGCTTCTTCAATATATTTAGGTTTAATGGTGGAGATGAAAGTGTAGTTTGACACATTTCTAAAAGATGATCTGGTTCCCACTCCCCTTGAAATATCTCCAAGAACTCTATTATGAGAACTGCCTTCAAATCAGAAAATCCTTTGTAGTTTCTGTGACTTAAGGTTCTTCAGCTTCTTCATCATCTTCAAACTATTCTTCTTTATGTTCAAAAATGTCTTTTTTTGATTTCTTGGGTGTTTCGGGCAAGCTTTCTAAAGGACTTGTGTTCTGGAGCTTACTTTCTGAAGCTTTGGCTTTTATCAACTTGCTATCAGAAGTATCTTTTAAAAGCATCTTTTCAAAACTTTCTTCTAAATTGTCAAGATCATCAGCAAGGTCTTTCTTAGGCTCTTTGAGCTTCATGTGTATGGTCTCATCTACGCATAGCGTTTTCTTGTTGTATACCCTGTATGCTCTAGAGACAGAAGAGTAGCCTAAAAAGATACCATCATTAGACTTTGGATCAAACTTTGCAAGTTTGTCCTTGGTGTTAAGAATAAAACATGATGAACCAAAAATATAAAAATATGATATGTTGGGTTTTCTACCCTTCCATAGCTCATAAAGGGTTTTCTTGAGAATTGGCCTTAGAAATATTCTATTTTGTATATAGCAAAAGGTATTTACAACCTCTACCAAAAAGCCTTTTGATAAACCACTTTTACAAGCTTCTATTTTTCCTTTCAGCTACCCCATTCTATTAAGGAGTTCTAGGAGCAAAAAACTCGTGAAAAATGTCATGTTTTTCACAAAACTATTCAAAAACATGATTCTCAAACTTTCCTCCATGATCAGATCTGATAGAGCTGATTTGGGAATCTTTTTCGATACAAGCACATTTTGCAAAAACTTTGAATCTTTCAATCACCTCATCCTTAGAACCTAGAAAGATAACCCATGTAAATCTAGAGTAGTCAACCACTAATACAAGACAATATCTCTTTCCAGCAAGACTAGTAGTCTTGGTTGGTCTAAAGATATCCATATGTAAAAGCTCAAGTAGTCTAGTGGTTGAAACCATATGTTTGTTATGAAAAGAAGCTTTGGTTTGCTTACCCTTCTCACAGAAATCACAAGTTGAATCCTTGTCAAATCTGATCTTTGATATACCTTTAACTAGCTCTTTATGAGAAAGCTTAGAAATAAGCTTCATATGAGCATGCCCAAGCTTCTTATGCCACAACCACTTATCATCTGTGAAGGATGCAAGACATTTTATATTTTGATCTCTAGATCATCCAAGGATAATACATATGTGTTATCATGCCTCTTACCAAATAGAATAGCCTGTTTGAATTTGGACTTACTACCTTGCAAGTGTGAGCATTAAAGATAACATTAAAACCTTGGTTACAAAACTAGATGATACTTAATAAATTGTGACCCAGACCTTCAACTAGTAAGACATCAGAAATTTGGTGAGAAGCATCCTTACCAACATCTCCTATGCCTATAACCTTTGCTTTACCTTCATCTATGAATTTTACTGATCCAGAGTTTTTAGGTCACAGATTTCTGAACCATTTTCTAGATCCGGACATGTGCCTTGAGTAACTCCTGTCCATGTACCACTTGTTGTTAGTTCCACATGTGTCCTTACACAGACCTACAACAAACACATTTTTTACTTTAGGTACCCAGATTTTCTTGGGTCCTCTTGAGTTAGTCCTGAAGAGAAAGTTGTCCTACCTTTTTGACAAACTTCCTTTTCATGAAGCATTTGTTAGATGGATATCCTTTCTTAAAATAGATAGTATAGGAAAGTTTCATTTTATCTTTTTTGAAGAAAGTTGATTTCCTTTTTTCATTAACCTCTTTCTCATAGCCTAACCCAGTCTTTTGAAAATATGGCTGCTAAGCTTGAAGCAATAGATCAATATTTCTAGATCTATTTACCATTCTTTCTAGGTCAGATTTAAGAAGTTTTGAAGTTCTTTCAAGCTCAGAAATGACTTTATGAGTGTGTTCATCTTTATTTTTAGCTTCAGATTCTAAGGCATTGCCTTTTACATTTAAGACTTTGTTTGCTCCTTTCAGTTCTTCTTTTTCAAGCCTTAGATTTTTAGCTTCTTCTTGGCCATTTTGAGTTCTAAAATAGTTTTCTTATGTTCCTTTTTAGACTAAGATAATGTGAAGAAAGAGTTTAAGAATCTTCAAGTAGTTCTTCATATAGAGATAAAAGTTCATCATAGGAGAGATCATTATTATTTACCTCAGAGTCACTCTCTGATGAGTATCCTGCCATGAAGCATAGGTTGGCCACATCCATTCCTCCTGATCTTCTGATTCTTCTTTATCTTCCTTATATTCACTCCAAGTGGCTATCATGCCTTTCTTCTTGGGTACAAACCTCTCTGTGGTACTTTAAGTTTAGGACAATCTGGCTTGAAATGCCCTTTCTCCCTATAGTGAAAGCAGATGACACTTTCAAACTTTAGCTTCCCTTTTCTGTCTTTTCTGAAGTTGATGTCTCTTCTTTTCTTCATTTTTCCTCTCTAGACTTTGGACATTTTCCTTACAAGCATGGAAAGTTCATTTCTATCTTCTCCTTCTGACTCATCATCAGTTTCATCCTCCTCATAAGAAGTTTCAGCAACTTTCATTGCCTTAGCTTTATTTGTTTTTTGATGAGACGATTTAGAGCCATAGACTTGTTCATTTTGCTGGATTCACCATGCATTTCAGAGAGCACAACTTCATGGGTTTTAAGTGACCCAATGAGTGCATCCAAGCCAAGTGTTTGAAGGTCCTTTGCCTTAGTAATGGCTGTGACCTTGGGTAGCCATTTGACGGGAGGCTTCTTATGATTTTTCTAACCATTTCAGAGTTAGTGTATCTCTTGCCTAGACCTTTTAGTTAGTTTATGATATGCATAAATCTTGTGGTCATTTCATCAATGTTTTCCTAATCTATCGTTTTAAACATTTCATATTGATGAACCAGCATGCTGATCTTGGTTTCTTTAACTTGATCAGTGCTCTTATGCAACATATGCAGTTGGTCCCAAATTTCTTTTGCTGTGTCACAAGTAATAATTTTGTCATATTCAACTTTGATTAGTGTACACATGAGTAGATACTTAGTTTTTGAGTTCAATTCAACTCTAGTCTTTTGTTGCTTTGTCCCCTTACTTCGCGGGATTTCTCTAGATGTTGAGGGTGCATCATATATTCTTGGAACCTCCTCCCTAGGAACATAATCTTCTTCTTGAATAATCTCCCACAAGTCAAAACTTGTGTATTTTATGAACATCTCTATTATGTCCCTTCAATTGTAATAATCTTCACCATCAAAAAATGGTGGTCTATTTGTGGAGTGTCCTTCAGCTATGTGAATATTTTGTGCCATTTGTCCTTTGGATCTTTGTCTTTTGCAATCGTTAGATTGATCAACCCCTTAGAGGCCAAGCTCTGATGCCACTTGTAGGTAGAAAAGCACATGAGAAGGGGGTTTGAATCGTGTTTCACCTTTCTTTGGCTATTTGACTTCTGAAAAACTTTATCAAGGACTATCAAGTTATGAACTTGAAGTGCGCAGAAAAACAACATTAGTAATTTCAGAAAGTAAACTTTCTGAACAAAATATGTGATGAATGAAAGAAGGTAAGTTTTCAAAAATTGACATAGTTAACAAAACAGATAAATAAAAGAGAGATCAAGGAAGAAAGATCCTGCAAATGAGTTTTTATCCTGGTTCGGCTAAACCTGCCTACATCCAGTTCTCAACAACCATTGAGTTTCACTAAATCTTTCTCACTTCGAGAAAGAAACAAGGATAGTCTTTACAATAGCCTTCCCAAGCTCTCACTAGTGACCAATAGACAACCCCTACTATCACAAACCAAGTAGTTATTCACCAGCCTCTTCAAGCTGAACCAGTAGTCTTTGACCAGTCTCTCCAAGCTAACCATGATCAGTAAACTCTTACTATCTCATTGCAAGTAGTCTTTGACTAGCCTTTCCAAGCTACCTCACTCTGATCACTACTTAATTGAGGATACAAAGGTTTGTGTTTAGGTTTGCTACTCAAACTAACCTACACTCAAGCTTTCTTAAGATTTATATGATTTTATGAACAAGGAAATGATTACAAGCAGTAAAGATCTTTACAAGAAGATGAAGCAAAAACTTTGCATCATTGTAGCCTTTTTATTAGCGTTGAGTTCTCTCACTTTGAAATCACAACATCTCTTATTTATAGACGTCTTGCTTGTGACCGTTGTCTTGATCAAATCTCCTAGGACATGTGTTGATCATTCATTTGTGTCTTAAAAGAAATTCTAGAAGAATAGCCTTCTGTTTTATAGAAGTTTCCAGAAGCCGTTGTAACATATAAGGTTTCTGATGTCTCTTTAGAAACTACTCTACTTTCTGAATCGTGGTTTCTGAACTTTTCTTCTAGGACTTGGGGTTATTGACTTCAAAGGCAAAAGAGATCTCTCAGTTTTGACTTTTTCAAACTCAAAATTTGAATTTCAAAATTTTCCCTCTTTTTCTTGTAGATTGCATTGTTTTACTATGTTTGAGCTTTCTGAAGTGCGGTAATATTTCCTTGTTGATTTCTTGAGCTTCTAGTCTTCAATCCAATCCTTTTGATGATGAAAACATTGCGATTATGCAGATTGAAGATCCTGTAACACCTGGTTCTTAGAGTTTGCTTGATATCTTCATTGTAAGCGTACTTTCTAATGTCCAGTACTACTTTCTGAAGTCTCTATTCTCGGTTTCTTGTAACCTGACTTCTTCTTTCAATCGTTAGCTCTTTCAAGCTTGAATAAGGGTATAATTTTACTTACTTTTTGGTTCCTATCTCTTAACATGAGAAAAAACATGGACTTTAAAGCATTTTCTTTGTCTGATTAAGCTTTATTATGCTAAACGATAGAACATGTTTAATCTTACAAGAAACTCAATATAGCCATTAGTCATTCTTTAAAGCATTTTCTTTAAATTGGCTTTGTCGTAATTCAAAAGTCGTTATCACTTCTTGGAATAGTTCTGGAGCTAACAATACCATTTCTCCAACATACTTTGTAAAGCATTTCTTCTAGCCTCTCTAACCACATTAAGCACACCTTCTTCTACATCCACATCAATTTTCATAATCTCAGTTTCAATAGAATTAATCTTCTCCTTAATGCTTCCAAACTCATTTTTGTTCTAGATTTTAGTTAAGCCCTTCAAAGCCTTGAGTATTTCTAAAAAAGGCTTGTCACCCAATCCTCTCCATTCATTCTTACCCCTAATCAATGACTTCTTGCACTTAAATTTCAAAAAGACTTGGGGTCCCAATCAATGACTTCCTCTTGCACCAAAATGGGGCAATGATTTGATAAAGCCCTATGTAAGCCTTTCACCTTCAAACTCATGCATTTCTCTAACCACTCCAAGTTAACTAGCACTTGATCAAGTTTACTACAAGACAAACCCCTAAATCAAGTATATCTACCCGCCAAAGGAAAATCAATCAATTCTATATCGGTAACCTAATCACCACATTCCCTACTATGACTAGAATGTGATACCCCTCTCTTCCTCTCTTTAGGTTTAAGAAGTTCATCAAAGTCACCTAAAATCATAATAAGTACTTCAACATTCTCCTTCAAATCTTTTAGTTCTTGCCATACTCTTGTTTTCTCCTCCCTTTGATGAGCCCCATATATTACGTAGATAGCACAATTAAAAGAAAGATCTTTAATGATACCCTTAACACTGTCTTGAACAAGTACTAACTTCCCAATTTTCTAGAAATTATTTATCCCATATACACAAAATACCACCCATAGTATTAATTACATCCACCCCTACCCATAAAAAATCACTTTATTCGACCCTAAAGGCTAGACACTCTATACCTATTCCTTTTATTTTTTTTTGGCTTCTATTAGCCCACAAAATGAAACTTTATGTTCTTTAACTAGTCTCCTCCCCATACTATTTTCCTCCCTACTCCCAATACCCCTTTGATTCCAACTCAAAATTATCATTTGGGATTAGCTAACACACTTGATTTATTCGAAGTTGGGGTGACATTCCTTTGCTGCTTCTTTTTTCTTCTTTGCTAATTTTCTTTCTTCTTTTTCCTTATTCTTCAACTGCAAAATAGTCATCAAATTTTCCTCCTCATAAATCCCTAAATTGGATCCTTTCTTTCTCCAAATCATCAATGCACTTGGTTTTTGCAACTTTCTCCTCCCTCGATTTCATCTCACTTTTGTGCTCCCTGTCTTGATTAAAGTCGGTTGAAGATGAAATTCAGGAAATGTCAACTTTTGTGTTCTCATCCTCCACACTTGTCTCATTGTCACCACAAAGACCCTAAATGTTGTCATTGTAACACCCTGATATTTAACCCAACACGCCTAGGACGTATTAAGATTAACTATTAGTTATTACTTCCTTTTGAACATCATTTGTAAAATAACTTAGCGAAAAATATAAATAAATTTTTTTTTTTGAAATATACATGCATAAAACAAAATGCGAGCCTTCGCATATGACATAAACGAAACGTAAAGTGGAGGAGCAAATAAGTCATACAAGAAAGGCACCTCTATCATAAGAACAATCATCATAATATTAGCTAACATAGTTTAATATATAATCACTTAAACATAAAAGGAAGCATAAAGTCTTACCCATATAGGTGGGCAGAGCTTGTAGTACATAGAAACTGGAAATACATAAATGGAAAGGAAAATAAAAGCAAGTACATGGTAAATCCCAAAAGATAAGACTCACGCTGTCACTACCCTCACCCTTCACGCCTCCTGATGACGCTCGTCCTCGGATGGGGAGATGTAGCCCACAACTGAAGAGCTCCTCAGATGTAGCCCAACGAAGCGGAGATCTAGGCATGGGAATCGAGGGAACGGCGTGGCCTCCATGACGTGGTCGCCTCTGGGCTGTCGAACACGCCTCGCATGCCTCGGCTGGGTGACAGTGTCCTCATTACCTCCACTGAGATCCATAGGGAACGAAGGGGAAGAGCCCTCGAGAATCGGCCTCCGATCGAGAACGGGGAATATACTCGGGTCCGTGTGCCGCCGATGAAGAAGGACGGGCACGACGAGTCTGCTCGTCTCGGGATCGCGTCCTCTCAAAGATCAGGTCGTCGCCAAAGGTGAAGTCGGAGTGAAGCAATAGCTGGAGACGGGGAAAGCAAACGGGCATCCCACGTACACAAAAACGCGCACCTCACAATGACCCCTAGAAGTGGTAAACTGATGCTCGGGGTCATAATGCACCTCCCAAGTAGGCGGGTCAATGAAGATCACGAACAACGTCATCGCGGTCTGAAGACGTAATGGAAAGAAACAAAGAGAGAGGGTGAGAATCTTGCTAAAGAATCTCAGGGAAAACCTCCTATCCTAATGTCATCGTTTACGTCCCAGGAACCTTGGGTTTATTATGAAAAGGTTAGACATGCAAAGGTTCATTATGAGGTTTTTATAAAAGATAATTATCCAAGGTCCGTGTCTTTTATAATGAATCTTTAATGCATGTATGCATCATAGTAGAACATGTATGCATGGCAATACTTAGCAATAATAAAGCATACCATTAACAATTAAAATCATACATAAGTGGCATGTAACTTTTCATGATTAACCTTTCGCTCTCATGAGCATGATATTTCTCATCTTTTCTCATTTCTCAACTTGTGACATCATGATTTTCAAAACAATAGTAACTGACCCTGATACTAGGCTATGAGCTCATACCTTAACTAGTCGTCACTAGTTCTTACTTAGCCTCTTGATAAGTGAATCATAATCATAATCATAATAACAACAACCCCGACTCCCAGAGTACGGGCAAGGGACCTAAGGAATCACCCATCATGGGACCTTCTTCCTTCTCTGAAACATATCAACTGGTTAAGACCAATGACTTTGTCCGCTTTGGCAGGCTAATGTCTATGCCCTCACGGTTTTACCTTCTCCTCACCGTAGCAGGAGAAGTATGTCTCAGTCTGAAACGCATTATCTGGTTAAGACCAGTGACATTGTCCACTTTGGTATGATCCCCATGATCATACCCTCCACGGTTTCCTTCTCTCACCGTAGCAGGAGAAATGCGTCTCGGCATGTCACATATGAAATCTTTCTTTTCAAAACTTTCTCAAGTCCCTCAAATTTGATGGAAATTTGGCAGCATAACAACTACGCTCCGAATTTCCTCAAATTTGAGTCATGCCACATAACTCAATCACACATATCATTCCCATGGAACTTTCTCAATTAATAGACTTTCTAGTTCACATGAGCATATTCTCCTAACTCATTCAAAATTCGAAAACCTTATGCATCTCAAAACATGGCACAATACTTCATCACATCAACATGCCAATTATACACAAAATTTCATGCTTAAGATATTAACATAATCACATCATTAAGAATATACCCACTCGGTCTCATGCTCACATCACACCTCCTATCTCATGGTGTCTTATGCTCTGGCCCTTACGGGTCTTAAACTTGTATTCCAATTATTCTAACCTTCATTATGGATTTTTATAACACCTAAGGGATCATTACCTATAATTCTCACTAAGATTTAGGCATACTAAAAATTCCAAACAGCATTATGTATTTTGGGCAGAAAATTTACCTCATGATTAGGGTTCTAGAATTTCCGTTTTAGACTCTTTTTAAGATCCGTCTTCGCCTAAGGCTCTATAACTAATTCCTAAACCAATTATGAGGGATTCCTACACATGTTCACTAATTATAAGCCAATTTCCTTAGTTTTAAACATGCTGGAACAGAATGCATATCTTGTGCATTTAAGTGTTCTAGAATTCTCATTTTTAATTCTTTCAAGTTACTTATTCTTTTCTAACTTCCCTAAATCGATCCTTGCTTCACTCAAACATAATTTTACACATTTTAACACCATAAAATAGAAATTATATAGTGGCCAACATAAAGGCAGAACCGAAATCATAGCTTCATAGAATCACATAATCTCATGAATTAAAATGCATACAAGTTGCTAGTTTCTCTTGGAATCATTTTATGAACTCAAAACTCTTTTAAAAAAAATTTATCTCATTAAAATCATAAAAATATGCACAAGGTCAGTAGCTAAATTATTTAGCTCAAGGAATGGATTTAAAACATAAAACTTTGCTCATGAAGTTCCTTGAGTACACCTAAGCTTAGAAAAATTCCAAGACTTAGACTATGGGCACTTTTGATTAAAGGAACTCATCTAAGTCCATCATCATCACCACAAGGCCGAAATGGCATTCCTTGAAATGCCTCCATTTTCTAAACCTTTATGCAAGATACTTGGGCAAGTCTTTGAGTTCTAGAACATTTATGTGATGGCATAAACTTAAACATGATATGCACTTATTTTATTCTTTATTAGAAAGTAAAGTGAGAGCATAAAATAAATATGAGATGCAACTTTATTATTATCTTTAAAGATTAAGTGATGACTTGAAATATAAACATGAAATGCAAGCTTGAAATTTAAATATGATAATGCAAGTTCATTAATTTATTCTTGAGAGTTTAGTGATGACATCAAAATAAACATGCTATGCAAGGCATAAACGTAAACATGTGTGCAACTCATTTTATCTTAGCTAGAGCTCTTACAAGACTTTAAAGGAACATCATAACCTTAACCCATTATGCATCTTAACAACATAAAGTGAGCTTTAGAGTTCTTAGCACCAAGACTTCAAAGGAGCCTTTGGTTTTGAACTTCATCATCAAGCTCAAGAAAATAAACACAAAGCTCAACACTTTGTCTAAACAAAATATAAGAACTAAGTCATATTCTTTATTTTATTGCTCATGGGCTTCAATCTAGAGTAAAACTCTTAGAACGGCCGACCAACTTTAAGGTTGGCAAGGGTAAGCTTAGAGCTTTTTGAAAACATATGATTAATTTTCTTAACAAAACTTTTGTGATCTACTTAACATTTTTAGCAAACTTTGTTCAAGTGAAAACAAAGGAAACCGAAATCTTTCAAGGGAAAAAGGAAAAAGAAAACCAAAACCATCCAAGAAAAAAAGGAAAAGGAACCGAAAATGTAAGCAAGGAAAAGAAAGAAACACAAGCATGTATGGTCCAAGACCAAGTTGTTTCAAGCTTTAGAGGTTTCTCACATGACAACAACAAGTCATTATCTTGAAACCTCATCATCAAGCTCACATTCTCTTCATAAAAAGGCCTCTTGGCCGAAAAAAAGAAAAGGAAAAGAGTTTTGAACCAAGAGAAAACTAGAACCTTTCTTGAAGAAAACAAGTAAAAACTTGAAAACAAAACCCTCTACCTAAGGAAGTCTTGAAATGGAAGAAAGAAAGCTTGATTCTTGAAGAGTTGAGAAGACAAAATCTTCTCTTGGAAGTGAAGATGGATTCGGCCAAAGAGGATGCTCAAGGAAGATGATTTTTCCTTGAGTTTCTAAGCTTGGAAATGGAAAGTTTAAGTGTTTGAGGGATAGTTTAAGGTGAGGGAATGGTGGTTTATGGTTGTTTATGGTGGTTTGTGGTGGTGGCAAGGTTCTTTGAGAGGAAGAAGAAGATGAACAAGATGAAGGGAAATTTGAGAGAAAATGCAAGAAAGTGCAAGACAACTAAACTTAGCAAATAATCCAAAGTGTATCAAGGTTCTTCAAGGCTTGGTATTTATAGAATTTTTGCAACATGGAGGCTGCATAAAGGGAAGAAGGCCGACGACCTTGCTTGGTCATTTGGGGGAGAAAATATCTCTTACAAGGTATGGCTTTGAGTATAGGTTCAGGCATGGTTGAGTATGTGCATAAGTATGGGCAAGGCATGGTCTTTGGAGTGAAGAAAATTTCAACATGTGACACTTATCCTAGACCATGCATTCGGCTAGATTTAGGAAGCCAAGGGGAGGATTAATTTGCTCATGTAATTGTGGTTTAGTGATGTGTTTAGGTGTTTCTTTGATTAAGGTTTTGGTTAGGAGTTGTAAGAAGTGTTTAGGTGAGGTAATGGCCTAATTAAGGTTGTCAAGACTTGATTAGGAGGGTAATCTTGTTAGATTAATAATTTAATATCATTCTTTTGGTCAAATGAGGTATGGCACAATTCTTTAATTTAAGGAATTGGAGAGAAAATACTATTCAAGATTCCATGACTAGGAATCTTGAATTAAAGAATGCAATTTGAGCTTAATCAAGCAATCTTAGGTCCTAATTAACCTTAATAAATTATTTTGACTCTAGATTAATTATCGAAATAAATTAATCTTCGATTAGAGCCTAATATTGCTTAGGTTTGCTTAATTGCGTCATTAGGCTCACTGACACTGTTCTAGGGGCAAAATGGTAATTTTGCACTAAAACTGCAGGAACGGCCTAACTAGATAACAAATATTACTCATAAATATCATTCCAAACTTCTGGAAAAGTTTCGAGCTCAAACGGCACCTTTTACCCGTGTAGAACACAACAGGGTATTTTGGTCATTTTGAGCCGAAAGTTCGGAAAACGAGATTTTCACCTCAAATATCAAACATAACAGATATAATCCCCTTTCAAGATTGAGTTGACCCATTCGAGGCCAGGGCAACTTCTTTGAATTCCAGGTAAAAATGACCTCAGGGCATTTTGGTCATTTGTACTCAAACAACGGAAATTCGTAGCCATGATTCTCATTGAACTCAAACCCAGGAACGTAATTAGAGGTGTGTTGGTTTTCATAAGCCATAGATCCTAAACTTGAGTTGGGCTTGAAAGATCTAGGCCTTGTTAATTTGAAGTGGATTCATCATTCCTCTCATTATTGGCTTGTTGAGCATGCCCACTTTCTCTTTGTCCTTTGCGATACTCGAATACTCATCATCAATTACTAGACTACCTTCTGTGTGACTCTTCATCTTCAACGTCTATCGCTAGCCCTTTCAAATCAATTATCAAAGCTGTAACACCCTAATATTTAACCCAACACGCCTAGGATGTATAAAGATTAATTATTAGTTATTACTTCCCTTTGAAACTCATTTGTAAAATTACTTAGTGGAAAATACAGGTAAAATTTTTTTTTTTAAATGAGATGCGTAAAACAAAATGCGAGCCATCGCGTACACCGAAAACAAAACATAAAGCAAAGAGCAAGTAAATCATACAATATAAAAACAACAAGGAACACTTCATTCATAAAACATCCATCATGATATTAATCACCATAATTTAGTACATAACTGAAATAATAACATAAAGTCATACCCATACAAGAATGGGAGAGCTTGCAGGACACGAAACATAAAGTACAAGAAGAGATATAAGAAACATATCAGCGAATACATGGAGAAGCCCTCAAAAGATCGATCCCAAACCATGACTACTCCCTCCCTCGATAAGGGCTCATCTCCGAGCGTCGAGCTAACCTCCACTGCGTCACCGTATCCTCACTCCCCTCTCGAAATCAATGGGAACTGTGGGGCAGATCCCTCCGAAAAGGATGAGAAGGGGGATCCTCCGACGGATCGGTCTCCGAATGCCTCAGGCGAGGAACATACTCGGGTAGTCTCGTACCGCCGAAGATGATGGTCGCCCGGCGTTCGCTTATCATGGGGTCGCGTCCTCTCAAAAATCAAATCATCGCTGGAGGGAGAAGTTGGGGTGAAGTGAAAGTGTGAGACCGGAAAGGCAAATGGGCGTCCCATGTATGCAAAAATACGCACAGCACAACGACCCTCGAAATGGTAGGACTGATGGTCCTGTCGTAATGCACCTCCCAAACCGGGTGTCAACGAAGATCACAAACGATGCCATCGCAGTCTGGAGACATAATGGAAAGAGAAACAAAGAGAGGGAGGGTGAGAATCTTGCTAAAGAATCTCAGTAGGGAATCCTTTATCCTAATGTCATCGTTTACGTCCCAGGAACCTTAGGTTTATTATAAAAAGGTTAAACATGCAAAGGTTCATTATGAGGTTTTATAAAAGATAATTATCCAAGGTCCGTGTCTTTTATAATGAATCTTTAATGCATGTATGCAGCATAGCTGAACATGAATGCATGGCAATACTTAGCAACAATAAAACATATCATTAACAAATAGTTCACATATAAGTGGCATGTAACTTCTCATGATCAAACTTCCGCTTTCATAAGCAAGATACTTCTCATCTTTTTGATTTCTCAACTTGTGACATCATGATCTTTTAAAAACAATAGTAACCGACCCTGATACTAGGCTATGAGCTCATACCTTAACTAGTCGTCACTAGTTACTTATCTTCTTGATAAGCGAATCATAATCATAAAAATAACAACCCCAACTCCCAAAGTACGGGCAAAGGACCTAAGGAATCACCCATCATGGGACTTTCTTCCTTTCTGAAACGCATCAGCTTGACCAGTGACTTTGTCTGCTTTGGCAGGCTAATGTCGATGCCCTCACGGTTTTACCTTCTCCTCACGTAGCAGGAGAAGTACGTCTCAGTCTGCGAAACACATCATCTGGTTAAGACCAGTGACATTGTCCGCTTCAATGGCCCCCACAACCATACCCTCCACGGGTTTCCTTTCTCCTCACTTGTCAGGAGAAATGCGTCTCGCATGTCACATATAAAATCTTTCTTTTCAAAACTTTCTCAAATCCTTCAAATTGACGAAAATTCGGCATCATAACGACTACACTCCAATTTCCTCAAATTTGAGTCATGCCACATAACTCAATCACACATATCATTCTCATGGAACTTTTCAACTAAATAAATCTCTAATTCAAGGAGCATACTCTTCTAACTCATTCATATTTCGAAATCTCATGCGTCTCAAACATGGCATAATACATCATCACATCAACATGCCACAAATATACATAAAGTCTCATGCTCATGATATTAACATATTCACATTATTAAGAGTATACCCACTCGGTCTCATGCTCACATCACACCTCCTATCTCATGGTGTCTTATGCTCTGACCCTTACGGGTCTTAAACTTGTGTTCCAATTATCCTATCCTTCATTATGGATTTTTATAACACCTAAGGGATCATTACCTATAATTTTCTCTAATGTTTATGAATTATAACATAACCAAACAACTCTATGTCTTTTTGGGCAGAATTTTACCCTATGATTATGGGGTCCTAGAATCTCCATCTTTGACCCTTTCTAAGTTTCATCTTCACCTAAAGCTCTATAATCAACTCCTAATCCAATTATGGGGGATTCCTACACGTATCCACTAATTATGAATCATTTTTCTTAAGTCCAATTATGCTGGAACAGAATTACAAATTTGTGCATCTAAGTGTTCTAGAATTCACATTTTAAGTTCTTTATAGTTGCTTGTTCTTTCTAAACTTCCCTAAATTGTTCCTTACTTCACTCAAGCATCATTTTACACATTTTAACACCTTAGAACATCATTCATATAGTAGTGAAACACTAAGGGCAGAACCAAAATCATAGTCATCATATAATCACATAATCTCATGATTTAAATACATATAAGTTGCTAGTTTCTCTTAGAATCCAAAACTAGCTAATGGTTGATGTGTTGGAAAACATCAGATTAACCTAGTGGAAAATAAAATAGTAGTGAACAAAAATTTTTCATCACATGAACCGTTTATATAGGATAGAAAACATTCTCAATGAAATCATATTTCATGAGGTGGGTATCACCTTGTGCTAGTTAGATAACATAAATGTTTAAAGCAATGATGAATAAACAGGACATTTACCTCTTGTAGCGAAGTCCCATAGAGAGTAGTTGTTCATCTCATGAACATGTAGCCGCACAGCCGCACAACCGTATGACCTCTAGCTTGTCCACACGAACACGATATGCTAAGGAACTCCTTTTTGTCCAAGTCTCATTCTTTGTTGCCCTTGGGAACCTAGACTAGTATGGAGTGAGTGATAGAGTGGTTTTCTTAGAATGGAGAGAGCTAACCTCAAAAGGTTTCCCCTTTTTAAAACCATGAGCCACTCTCTCTCTCTCTTCAATGTGTCAGATTCTTTCTTTTAGTGTTAGAGATTTTTGTAATTATATTATTGGGCATATCCAAATATTGGGATGACATTTATCTCACATATCAATTCTCAATTGATTCCAATTAAAAACTTATTTAAAAAATGAATTAATTTATGTTCAAATAATTCTTATTTTAAATAGGCTTATGTAATTTTGGTGTTTACCAAAATAACATCATCTCACATATAAGTCATCCGATGCCTTATATTAACCCAAACTTGAAAAGGCCAAAATGCCCTTACACAGGCTTCTTAAATGTAGAGCTTCCACATAAAACCTTTTTGAGAATTTACCATGTTGAATTTGACTTTGGGATGTGCTAGCAATCCTGCAATCCAATTGCAAGTACAATTCAATAATTAATTTCTAATTAACTACATTAATTAGAATTAATTCGTTCTTGACATATACATGTTCTATTGTGTGTGACTAACTAGGTTCATCATTAATTAGTAATAAGATCACAAAATCAAACTTTTGATCTTATTATAAACTCATTTCCAAACCTAAAGTACAATTCCCAAAATACCTTTGGTTCTCATAAGTCATGGGTAACACCTAGCACAGCATGCCATGACCACCCAAATAGTGACGAATGTATCAATTAGAACATTCTAGTGAACCAATAATCATATTTCCGATGCACTTAAATCCTTTCATTATAGGATCTCAATCCAGCCAGGGTCATGGATAATGTCAAACCCTATAGGTTAGATCATATGATTCTCTTTTTTTTTTTCATTCTTTGATCAATATGACATGAACTAGAAACTCTTTTCTATTTAAGTCCAAGTACCTTGGCCAAGGATTTCACGATCAAGAACAACCCCTTATCCATAGGACTTGTCCTTATTACATGAGGTAATGAATCTCATCTTGATTGGTCACCTATCTCCACACATAACCAACTATAGCCATAGACTTAATACTAATGTATGGCATGAGTATACGAAGAGTTGCAAACTATAGTTACCTAGAGTTGCAAACTATAGTTAGCTATGTGCAAGATAATCGTGCCATCTCATGTCTAAGGATTATATGCACTGATATGATCCAGATAATGTTTCATTGACATTAGTAAAATTACCATGTGAATTTATCTATTTGTCACATTCAACGCACTTATCCTATAAGTGTCCACATATCTGTTCTGATATCTAATGTTTTATAGTATGAGACTCATTATTCCATCTTCATTAGTATCTCATACCCATTATGGAAACAAGAGGTGACGATCTTCCAGAATAATAACGTCTAATTAGAATTCCTATAATCATGAACTATTTTAAAGATATTGTGCTAGACTACTCCATTACTCATATTCTCAACTCTTGAGAATGAAGTATCTAACAAGTATCTTGTGGACTTATTCTAATAAACATAAAATATGGATAAAAGAATAATAACTGTCATTAAAAGGAATTATTAATACATATATTTATTAGCTATAGGACATACAACTAACAATCTCCCACTTGCACTAGAGCCACTTAGTCCAGTATCTAAGACCCATCTTCTCAAGATGCATGTCCAGTTGCTATTGTGTCATGGCCTTTGTAAGTGGATCAATGACATTTCTGTTGACACTATATTTTGTACAACTATATCAGCCCACCTGATTATTTCTTGAATAATGTGAAATCTTCTCTTAATGTGTTTGGATTTCTAGTGTGATCTAGGTTCCTTTGCTTAAGCTATTGCTACACTATTGTCACAATAAAGAGCAATTGGTGATGATATTGAAGGAACTACACCAAGTTCTATCACAAACTTCCTAATCCAAACTGCCTCTTAGCTACATCTGATATAGCAATATACTCAGCCTCTATGGTGGAATCTAAGTTGTTGGCTACTTACAACTTTTCTAACTAATCGCTCCTCCATTACAAGTGAATATATAAACAAGAGATAGACTTTCTATCATCTACATCTGATTAGAAATCAGAATCTGTAAAACCATCTAATCTTAAATCACCTCCTCTATATACCAAGATCATATCCTTAGTCCTTCTCAAGTACTTAAGGATGTTCTTAACAGTTACCAATATTCTAGCCCTAGGTCAGATTGAAACTTGCTAGTCATACTAACAACATATGTGATATCTGGCCTAGTGCACAATATTGCATACATGAGGCTACCGATAGAGACATTAGATACCTTAGCCATCTTCTCCCTCTCTTCAGGTGTCTTAGGTGACATCACTTTAGAGAGGTGAATACTATGTCTCCAGGGAGTAATCCTCTCTTAAATCAAGCATGTTGAACCTTTTCAACACCTTTTCCAAATATAGACATTAGGAAAAACCTATCAATCTCATCGGTTTATTCCTATAGATCTGAATCCCAAGAATATAGTTTGCTTCTCCCAAATCTTTCATGGAGAAAGTCTTTGACAACCAGACTTTTACAGTCATTAGCATACCTACATCATTCCGATTAACATAATGTCATCCATATATAATACAAGAAATACAATTTGGCTCCCACTAACCTTCTTGTAAACACATGTCTCATCTTCATTCTTAATGAAATCAAATGAATTAATGATCTCATCAAAACGAAGATTCCAACTTCTCGAAGCTTGCTTAAGACCATAAATAGATCTTTTAAGCTTGCACACTTTAGACCTATCCTTAGATTCAAAACCATTGGGTTGGTCCATGAATATGTTTTCCTCAATGTGTCTATTAAGGAAAGCAGTTTAACATCCATTTGCTAAACCTCATAATCATAGTGTTCTGCTATGGCTAACAATATCTTGATGGATTTAAGCATTGCTACAGGAGAAAAAGTCTCTTCATAGTTGACTTCTTCCCTTTGGTGATAGCCTTTTGCTACCAGCCTTGCCTTAAAGGTCTCTACCTTTCCATCCGCACCAATCTTTCTTTTATAGATCCATTTGTTCCCAATTGGTACTATTCCTCAGGTGGATCAACTAAATCCCAGACTTGGTTTGAATACATGGAATCTATTTCAGATTTCATTGCTTCTAACCATTTTGAAGAATCTATATCAGATATAGCTTCATCGTAAGTAGTAGGGTCATCTCTATAATCATTGTCTCTATGTATAAATAACTTTTGCACATTATCAAGGAGATTAAGGTATCTCAGGAAGGATGAATTACCCTACTTGACCTTCGAGATTATGACACTCTCATTTTGAATTAGCTCTTGTCCTGGTTGGTCAATGTCCATAGTGTTGGGCATTTCATTGGTTTGTTGGGCTAATGACTCTTCATCTAGATTTATTTCCCTTCCCATGCCTCCTTCTTAAACAAACTCTTTTTCAAGAAAAATAGCATCTCTATAGATAACAACTCTGTATTCAGTGGGAAGGTAAAATTGATATCCAAAGCTATCATTTGAATACCCTACAAACCTTTTAGGGGAAGCTTCCAATTTATTGGTGTTTAGTTTCTTAATGAACATGGACAACCCAGATCTTAACATGTTTAAGACTAGGCTTCCTACCAAACCACAATTCAAATGGAGTAGTAGGAACCAACTTGGAAGGAATTCTATTTAGAATACAACGGCGGTATGCAATACGAATCCCTATAGTGAAATGGGAATATCTTTATAACTCTCATAGACCGTACCATATTTAATAAAGTACAGTTTCCTCTCTGAAACACCATTTAGCTGAGGTGTTCCTGGTAGAGTACGTTGCGAAATAATGCCATTCAATTTGAGAAATTCATCAAACTCGGACTTAAGTACTCTCCTCCTGATTGGATCAAAGAGCTTTGATGTTCTTTCCTGTTTGTTTTCTACTTCTGATTTGAACTCCTTAAATTTTTCAAAGGATTCATGTTTAAGTTTCGTAAGATAAATATACCTATACCTAGATAAATCATCGGTAAAGGTTGTGAAGTAGAAATATCCACCCTAGCCATTACCTGAATGGGCCACACACATCACTATGCACAAGCTCCAAAACTTCTTTGGCCCGTTCTATTTGTCCCCTAAATGGAGACCTAGTCACTTTGCCTTATAGACATGACTCACAAGTTGGAATAGGTTCAGAACCCAAAGGAACTAATAGTCCATCTTCTCCAATTTGTTTATCCTATCCTCCACAATGTGACCGAGTTTCGATGCCAAAGTTGTTTGAGACTAGGAGTGGAATCAGATATAGCATTCATTTCAGCAATCTTAGGAGATGCTTTGTTTTTGGTGCTTATATAATAAAGCCCATCATGAATGTAACCAATGCCAACAACATAATTTCTAAAATAAATGTTGCAAACATTATCCTTAAAAAGAAAGGAATAACCAATTTTAGTCAAACTAGAAATTGATATAATGTTTTGATAAGCACTTGGAAAAAAAGAAAACATGATCCAAAACCATTACATGATTATTCAATAATAATAATAAAGAAGTTGACCCAAGCTTTGGTTGCAATACTTGCTCCATTGCCTACCTTCAAGGTCACTTCATTCTTCCTTAGGACTTTACTACTTTCTAGTTCCTGCATAGAGGTACAAATATGAGAACTTGTACCATATCAAGAATCCACAAAGTGTTTGAGTTATATGGACTATCAGAAAAATAAGAAACAGACATACCTTCCAAAGGCATACTCTTTCCTTTGTTTGCCTTCAATTCCTCCAAGTATTGAGGCATTTCTTCCAATGTCCAACTTTCCTGCAATGGAAACATTTTCCTTTATCTTGCAACTTGTTTCTTGCCCTTTTTTTAGACACCTAGCTGATGACTTGGGAAGATTTGTCATTGTTCTTCTTCTTCTTAGTCTTACAGAAGTAGAAGCTACAAGAAGCTTTTCTTTCCTTTATTATTGGACATAGCCTTTTGGGCCATAGCCAACATATTGTGCAATTCAGCAAGTGAAACTTCTATCTTGTTCATGTTAAAATTCACAATGAAGAGAATGAATTTAGGGAATGGAGGATCAAATCCAAATAGAGGTTGAAAGCCATGAAGAACTCAAGATTCTCAAGCTTCTATCAGCATGATCATCTTTTGCACATGAGCTCCAACATCAGACCCTTCCTGCATCTTACCCTGAAATAACCTTTCGATATCTCATGCCTGGCAGTCTTGCTTTGTTCACCATACAACTCTTTAAGGTGCAGCAAAAATATCAACAGATTTCATGTTTTCATGTTGCTTCCAACTCATTAGTCATATAAGCTAACATGTAACATCATGCTTGCATGTCATCAACATGCCATTTATGATAGGCATTAGTTTCTTGTTCATTGCCCTTCTCCAATGCAGGAGGCTGTGAAATGTCCAAAACATATCCAATATGTTTCAAATTAGAACAATTTTCAAGTTGTGAAACCAGTCCACAAAATTAGGCCCAGTAAGTCTATTTGCATTGAGTACGCTAGCCAGAGGGTTCAAAGATTTCATTTTTCAATAAAACTCATAAAATAACAAGATTAAATTAGTTTTCACTATATGTATCTATCATAATGATCATGGTCTTTTAATCAAAATGATCTCCCAATAATTTTTGAATCCTACACTTCCAAAATAGGAAGCTGGAATCTTAGTCGTATTAGATTCCTAGTAGGTGATTGAATTCTTATAAAACATTAAACCTCCTCAGGTACATCCATTCTTAGAGAATTAATATTTTATAAGTGAACAACTCTTGTTCAATACATCTCATGTATGGTTCAATCTTATTTAGCTCCTAATATTTTTAGACCTCAGGTACATCCATTCTTGGCCTATCATATATCGTTAAGTCCAACCCACTAAACCATAGATATCAATTACCTAAGGTCCATCCATTCTTGGTAATTAATATTCTAAAGACATCTCATGTTTTACATTAACTTAGAAATCTTTCAACCATTGTTCGCGCCCTATGTAACCATAGCCGACAACAAGAATAGTTAAAAATTCTTAGTTAATGCTTTAGTGGAGAGCTTGGACATAATTTCCAAAACTATACCATTTAAGCTTAATATTTTAGTTGGAAGATTTTCTTGGGCAACCTAATTACTATTTTTGTTTCACTTTGCACATGCATCCGTATTCAATTAAAACATACATCACATGCATCCATAAGAGAATCGGAATAATAAAGAGGCATGATCATGGACTTTCTATGGGCCCAATCCTAGCCACAAGGATTTGTAACACCCTAATAATTAACCTAATACACCTAGGTTGTATCTGATTAATTACTAAGCTTTACTCTTTGCTTCAGTTCTTTAATCATACTTTGAAAATACTTAGTGAAATTACGAGCCATTTTTTTTTAAACATGATTGAAAACGTGAGCCGTGCATAACGTGAACGACTCAGAATATAAAAAGACATATCAGAAATTAAATACATCATATCACATTGGCTCCATCATATAACATCCATAATTACATAACACATAAATATTTTGCCTACTAACGAGTTAGGCTAGGTGTAGGCAATCAAACAAAACATAAATAATATATGGATGGAAGGATATCCATTAATGGCACCTAGTAATAACACTCCAAGGATAGGGATAGATATCTGAAATATATGAGTGAAACTAGGATCAAGTTCAGCTACCAGGTGAAAGCCTCAATGTGATTCACGAACGCTTCCTTTTGTTTCTGAAGACGAGATGGAAAGAAAAATAGAGGGAGTGAGAAACTTATAAAAAGAATCTCGTAGGGTACTCACCTCATGATGCATTGTGTCATCATCATCGTCCCCAGGAACCTCGAGTTTCATTATGAAATAGTGAGCATGCTAAGATTGATTTATTAAGTTTGAAAATATACTTTATCGAGGTTCGTCGGTTTTAATCATGCGTCTTATAATGCATCATAAACTTAGCATGTCATGTTTATAATGAACTTTTCCTTTCATATATAATAACATAGTTTTGCATAAGACCACATCATATTCCTCATCATCATATCATAAATACTATGCATAGAAGAACATCATATTTCTCATCATCATCTCATAAATACTATGCATAGAAGAACATCATAATCACATAATACGTTACTTAATTCCTTAGGTGACTTAAAGTTACTTTCATCATCATTTTCCTGGGCCACCCTATACTCCACCCTTTTGGGAGTAATCTAGGTTATGAGCTCATACCTTACTAGTCATCACTAGCATATACTTATCCATTTTGATAAGTTAAAATCCCAACTCTACCCTTTTGAGAGACAGGCTAGGGGGCAAGAATCACCTTTTCACCACCTATAATCTGATGGGTCCAAAGGATCATTTTCTCATAAGTTTAAGTCACCATTAAATCTTTGTATGTTATATCATAATACAATTCTTCATTCATAATCATCATAACATTTTCTCATTTATAGTCTTATGCCAAAATATATACCAACTGTAATCATGCATCTGGAGATTCCAGGAAAGAGAGGTGGGTCACAAATGGACACGCTTAAATACCAAGTCTTTCCTAGCAGAACCTTTCCAAATTACACTTTTACAATAGTACACTTTCTTCCAATAACAAGGGTAATTTTTTAAATAACAAAGAATATTTCTTTATTTCATGCGTAAATATTCTCATTGTTTGCAATAGCAACTATAACATGAAAGCCATGAAATCATTTAATATTATCAAATACTTAATAAGCATCAAATCTCTACATAGACTTATCATTTAAAACATCAAGGAGGCATCATCATCAATTCTTACGAAAGCTGTCAACAACGAAACTCTAGAATCGGGCAACCTCAATTATTGAACTAATTAATTATGCATCTAAGGGATTCATTACCATCATTACCATTAATTATAAGCCTTAGGAACATTATTAGACTATATGGGGCAGCATAGGCAGTAAGTCATTCTTAAGGTTTTACGTGCTAGAAGTTGCGTTTTTAACCCTTTTCGTTACGTCTTTCCTGATGCCAAAATTAATTACTAACCCAATTATGAATCATTCTCCCTTATCTAAACATAATAAAATCTGGTTCTTAAGGCCACTAAAGGTTCTGGACAGATTGCATAAATTTCATTATCTAGAGTTCTAGAAATCTTGCTTTACGTTATTTTATATAGCTAGTTTCTCTTCTAACTTGCATATAATTGTTCCCTCATCAATAAACATAATAATCACAACTTTAAACATATTAAATCATCATCATACATTGGTAATAAACTCAGATTAGTGGCTAAATCATGAACCTATCATAATCACATTTTAAGTGTACATGGAATACTAGTTTCTTGTAAAGTCTTTGCAAGGCCTCAAATTTCTTTTAGAAACTAATTCTTTTTGCTAAACTTGAAAGAATCTTCATGATTAAAATTCTCACTTAAGATAAAAGGAGCAAGTCTTGATCTTAAGAGATTTATGTGATATCTTAGAATCATAAACATGCTATGCAACCTCATTTTAATCTTGTCATTATAAGGTGATAACTTGGAATTATAAACATGATATGCAAATCCATTTCTTTATCTTTAAGATTTAAGGTGATGACTTGAAAATTAAACATGATGCAAGAGCTTGAAATATAAACATGATGCAAGAAACTGGAGCGGCGGTAGTCGCATAGGACCAGTGGAGGAGAAGAGAATCTTAAGAAAGGAGGCGGTAATCCGCACTAGACCGATGAAGGGAGAAGAGAATTATTATTACATCTTTTTAAGCTCCAATCTCAAGACTTCTTAAAGAATCAATTCTTTAACTCCAATAATCTTATTTCTTTGCTTGTGATACTTGGGCAAGTCTTTGAGCTCTAGGATCTTTAGGTGATGACATAAAAATAAACATGTCATGCGTTGATTCTTTTAGCCATTATAAAATAAAGTGAGAGCATAAAATAAATATGAGATGCATCTTCTTTATTATCTTTGAAGATTAAGTGACAACTTGAAACATAAACATGAAATGCAAGCTTGGAAATTTAAACATGAATATGCAAGTTCATTTATTCATTCTTGAGAATTTAGTGATGACATAGAAAGTAAACATGGTTATGCAAGGCATAAACTTAAACATGGATGCAAGTTCATTTGATTTCTTTACTAGAGCTCCTTCAAGACTTTATAGAAATACAAATTCAATCCAATATATATATCTTAGCAAGACAAAGTGAGAAATACATCTTTCAAGTTCTAAACTCAAAATCATAAAAATATTATTCTTTAAAGTTTTGCATCAAGTGGAACTTTCAAGCTTTAGAGGCCTAACTTGTGATGGATTCACAACCCACCCTCAAGGTCCTCATCATCAAGCCATCATCTTAGTCCCACCTAGGCCATATGGCCGAATTGTTAAAGAAAAAGGAAGAAGAAAACCAAATGGAAAAACTAGAGAAAATCCATGAAATCATCATTTTGAAACAAGAACAACACTTAGCAAAGCATAGAAATAAACTTAAAAACAACTCCCTACCTAATTTGATTTGAAGGAAAGGAAGAGAACTTGGTTTCCTTGAGTGAAATGAAAGAAAATCTCTTTGAGAAATGGGAGAAGAATTTCAGCCAAGGAGGAGGAAGAAAGAAAGCTTTTGGTGCTCCTAAAACTAGAATTTGTGTAAGTTATGAGCAAGGCTTCCAAGGCTCCTCAAGCAAGCATATTTATAGAGGAATTCAAGCTCATGTATGACAAGAGGAGGAGGCATAATTTTCGGATTTTTCATGGGGAACAAAGGGAGGAAAATCATTTCTTGTTTAAGGCATGTTTTATGCCATGTTTTAGGGAATTTTTTGGCATTTTGTTTTAGTGCATTATCTTGCAATAATTCTAATGATTATGGCTGAATTATTTCATGCATTACAGCCTCATGGAAGAGGGTTTTGTGTGTTCCATGTATTATTTAGGTGTAGGCAAGGTATTCATGCAATTTAGAGAATTTACGGTTAAGGGCTTAGGTGAATTAATAAGCAATTTGAGTGTTTTAAAGCAATTTTAGGTTCTAATCAATTTAAATAAATAATTTTGACTCTAGATTAATAATTAGAATTTAATAAGCTTTAATTTGAGCCTAATATTGCTTAGGTTTCGTTAGACGAATCAAAAATCTCAAAATTTGTAAAATTGCACAAAGACGGGGCAAAACGGTCATTTTACTTAAAAATTGCCCGAGACCACCTGAGCTTAACCAATGGTTAATCATGGCTTAAAAACACCTTTTAAAACATTTTAGTGAGGTTCGGGCTAAGCGGCACGCAATTGAGTTAAAATAGCGGGCGTTTTGGTCATTTCGCGTCAGAGCTCAAAATTAGGATTCATCTCCTCTATTAACACACATAACACAAACAATCCCTTATTATCATCAAAACACCCCTTGAGGATGGGCCCACGATTCTCATTTTCTAAGTAAAATAACCTCAAGGGCATTTTGGTCATTTTACACGTACAGAAATTTGAGGCTTGCGACTCTTGCATGAATCGCTCATAACCTCTTTTCTAATGTTATATTCCTCTATTGAGGATTGTTTGGTCTCGAATTTATATAAGAATTACCTAGGGTAATTCGGTAATTCTAAATGACAGTAAAAGTTGGGCGTTATAGGATTGGGTTAGGGCCATTGAGGTAATTTTTAAATAAAAAAACTCTCTTCAATCTCTCCTGGGCTCCATCTCCATGGGCCTCCTTCTTGAGCTTTGGGCCTTCACTGCTTTATTTCTCCTTTTGATATCTTGTACATTTACAACATATATCCTTGGCACACCAAGGTAAGAATAAAATAAAATGGCACTCCAAAAGGCCTCTAAAAAAAATTAAAATTACAACCTAATAAAAATAATTAAAATTACAACCATTGCAAAAATAATTACATCCCTTAAAATAAAATAAAATAAAAATCAATCACATCGATTTCCTAAAGTCCATGATCAGCCACGTACAATAAAATTGAATAAAGAACCAATAATAAATAAGAAAATATTTTGATTTTAATGCCTTCATGGTGTAGTTATTACATAACCATTTTAAATATCATATATTTAAATTTTACCTTCAATTTGTAACCATTACATAACGTAACAAATGCCATATTTAAAATGATACCAAATCATTAAAATATTTTATTTTGAAATATAAAAGATATCGCATATCATGATTGCAATTTCAAAATAAAACTTTATTACTAATAAAAAATATCAAAAGGCCATATCGTATCCTTTTGTTTACTAAATATTTAATATTTACTAACATGGAATGTAAATATCTAATATTTAATCATGTGATTCTCTCCGAAGAGAAATCTCTGAAGCCAAAGAAATACATGGCAAGTAAATATGACAATATACACATGTTACTTTCAAATGGAAAAATCATGTACAATGAAAGGCAAAATCATGTACAGCAAAAGTCTTTCAATATCTAATATCTTATTCACATGAAATCAAATCTCACGCTAACCAAGAAGCATAATTTCCTAAATGCCCAAGCATGAATAAAGCCATCAACACAATCATCAACGCTTCAAAAAAAGATTAAGAAAGAAAAAGAGAATGATGTGGAGTGCCATTGTAATTTGCTTGGGGATAATTTGAACTCTTCGAAAAAGAATCAAGATATACATCAAATATTAGGCATATCATACATATCTAAACAATCACAAGGGTGGCTGATACCACTATTGGAGAACATCAGATTAACAATAGAAAATAAAATAGTAGTGAACAAAAATTTTTCATCACATGAACCATTTATGTAGGATAAAAAACACTCTCAATGAAATCATATTTCATTAGGTGGGTATCATCTTGTGTCATTTAGATAACATAAACACTTAAAGCAATGATGAATAAACAGGACATGTACCTTTTGTAGCAAAGTTCCGTAGAGAGTAGTTGTCCGTCTCACGAACACGTAGCCACACAACCGCATGACCTCTAGCTTGTCCACACAAACACGATATGCCAAGGATTTCCTTTTTGTCCAAAGTCCCATTCTTTGTTGCCCTTGGGAACCTAGACTAGTATGGAGTGAGTGGTAGAGTGGTTTTCTCATAATGGAGAGAGCTAACTACTCAAAAGGTTTCTCTTCTTTTTAAAAGCATGAGCCACCCTCTCTTTCTTCAATGTGTCAGATTCTTTCTTTTAGGGTTAGAGATTTTTTTTTAATTATATTATTAGGCATATCCAAATATTGGGATGACATTTATGTCACATATCAATTCTCAATTGATTCCCAATTAAAAACTTATTCAAAAAATGAATTAACTTATTTTCAAATAATTCTTGTTTTAAATAGGCTTATGTAATTTTGGTGTTTACCAAAATAACATCATCTCACATATAAGTCATCTGATACCTTATATTAACCCAAACTTGAAAAGACCAAAATGCCCTTGACACAAGCTTCTTAAATGTGGAGCTTCCACATAAAACCTTTTTGAGAATTTACCACCATGTTGAATTTAACTTCGGATGTGCTAGCAACCCTGCAATCCAATTGCAAGTCCAATTCGGTAATTAATTTCTAATTAACTATATTAATTATAATTAATTTGTTCTTGGCATATACATGTTCTATTGTGTATGACTAACTAGGTTTGTCACTAATTAGTAATAAGATTACAAAATCAAACGTTTGATCTTATTGGAAACTCATTTCTAAACCTAAAGTACAATTCCCAAAATACCCTTGGTTCTCATAAGTCATGGGTAACACCTAGCACAGCATGCCATGACCACCCAAATAATGATGAATGTATTAATTAGAACATTCTAGTGAACCAATAATCATATTTCCCATGCACTCAAATCCTTTCATTATAGGATCTCAATCCAGTTAGGGTCATAGATAATGTCAAACCCTATAGCTTAGATCATATGGATTCTCTGAGTTTTTTTTTTTTTTTTCTTTGATCAATATGACATGAACTAAAAACTCTTTTCTGTTTAAGTCCAAGTACCTGGCCCAAGGATTTCATGATCAAGAACAACCCTTTATCCATAGGACCTGTCCTTATTTACATGAGGTAATGAATCTCATCTTGACTGGTCACCTATTTCCATACATAACTAACTATAGCCATAGATTGTTTAATACTAATGCATGACATGAGTATACGAAGAGTTACAAACTATAGTTACCTATGTGCAAGATAACTGTGTCATCTAGGTCTAAGGATTATATGCGCTGATATGATCCAGATAATGTTTCATTGACATTAGTAAAATTACCATGTGAACTTTATCTATTTGTCACGCTCAACCTATTTATCCTATAAGTGTCCACATATCTATTCTGATATCTAATGTTGTATAGTATGAGACTCACTATTCTATCTTCATTAGTATCTCATACCAATCATGGAAACAGAGAGATGACAATCTTCAGGAATAATAACGTCCAATTAGAATTCCTATAATTGTGAACTATTTTAAAGATATTGTACTAGACTACTCCGTCACTCATATTCTCAACTCTTGAGAATGAAGTATCTAACAAGTATCTTATGGACTTATTCTAATAAACATAAATATGGATAAAAGAATAATAAACTACCATTAAAAGGAATTATTAATACATATATTTATTAGCTCTAGGGCATACAACTAACATGATGCTGCTGATTCATGACAATCGATTTGCTACTAAAAATTTCCCAACCAGTTTCCTTCATGAAAACACCATATGTTCTATTATTAATCTTCAAACTAGCCTAACTTTGGATAAGCTGCCATTGACAAGTATCAATGAGAATCCTTGCAATACTGAATAAATTTCCTACAGATGTTTTGTCATCAAATGTAGTAATGATTCCCCATTATTCCCTAATTTTCCCAAAATTACTCAACGACCATGCATGTGGAGGAATACCTAGACATTCCAACCAAATACGTCTTATAAGACACCATTCTGTTTCGGACCATACTCTTAAGCCTTCGAAAAAATTCTTGATGGGAGAGTTGTTATCTGTGAATGTCCTCTTGCAAAGCCTCATAGCTTTCGAATATGATTAAAATTCTAAAAGCATCCATGTCACTTACTTCTTGAATATGTTTATCCAACCCCTTAAGCTCCCCCTCCATGACCACTGTGTCAATCGGGGAACCAAATTCCCCCAACAAGAGATCTCTTCACTTTTTCCAACCTAACCTCACATGGTTCAGCCACTATCAACTTCGAAATTGTTCTCTGATACTCTTCATGTTTACTTACCTTTTTTACTATCATCCTTCTAGACCTTGATGGCATCCCTTTTGAGTTCTTAGACACCACCCCATTGACCACATCCTTGAAGCTAACATCTTTAACTACCCTGTGATTAGGTACACCTACAAGCCTCCAGTGTCTACTACTATTCACTGGTGCATTGAATCCTTGACTCTGTCCCTGTTGAATTTTGCTTTTCTAACCGATAGCTTCAATCCTTTTTAGCACTATTCCATTCATTTCCCTGTTGGCTCTTTCTGCTCCTACTTTAGTCTCCTACCTAATAAAGGCAAACGGCAAGCTTGAATTTGTGAAAACATTCCCAATCTCCTAGTCCGTCCAAACATCTGGAATAGCAAAACCCTTTGTGACTATTGTCGGGAGGTTCTCGACAAAAGTAGTAAACGTTCACTTATCCAAACTCTTGAATTCATCCTCCTTAGAATTTACACCTCCTTTAATCTATTTGCCACTCGTCATCTGATAGTTTCTAGGTTGCCATGCCACATGACCATTTCGTACCGATCGGTTGGGGTGTGCGTACTCTTCTCTCCTAGAATATCTCTCTTTTTAGTCCATGTCATCTACAAAGTTTGGACTCATCCACCATTTCTAGCTTTTCTATACTAGTGACATTCTACTTAAATACAAGAAATTATAGAAACCTTTCCAACCATCCTTATATTAAGATAACTTTATGAGTCTTCCATACTCTTAAGGATTCTTTCCTGCCATTTTTGCTTCGCAAGATAAACCTATGTATGACCTCCCCTCTTAGCAATCATCACAGTACACCAGTTCCTTCGGCAATGCCATCAAGAATACCATCAAGGGAGTGGCTATTGCCACATTGTAATTAATGGATTACTATTTAAATGTTCGAAAATGTCCTTCACTCTCTTTCAATTTAATTAATAAAATGTTATTATTTTATGTTTAATTCATACTTAATATTATTATTAATATTTTTGTTCTATTTTTTTTTATGTAATATTTTATTTTATAAAAATCTTTCAATCTTTCACTCATTTTTCTCAAGAAATATATTAAATTTATATTTTTACATAAAGATCAAATATTTTTGTAACAATGTTTTAAAATCTTAAACAGTGTTCAAATTGAATTAAGTTTGTTACTTTGAATAACTCTCTTAAGCATACTAGTATTTTAGTACTTTTTCATTTAATTTTTTCTATAAATATGATATGAAATAAACTATCACTATCACTGTAGTAATATAAATTTTGACAAGTAATAGAAAGCATAAAAAAATTGAATTATAATAGCAATAATAAAAATTTGAATGAAATAAAATAATTCTTAATAATAATTTTAAAATTTGATTTTCACTGTAAATGTAAAAAAATTGTATTATCATCAAATAATGTGTCATTTTATTTAATGAGTTTAATATCTCATATATTATTAAAACACTTTAAATGATAAAAAAATATATTATCAAATATTAGTATAAAATTTATTGTAAATAGGGTATAAAATTATTAAATAGATAACTAATTTTTTTTGCATTATATAACCCTAATTTTTAAGAATAAAAATGAAAATAAAAGCTAGAATAAAAATTGAGAGGTCGACACTAAAAATGTATAATGTAATACGTTTTTAATTCGAAATTAAATTATAGATCGGCACTAAAAATGTATAATGTAAAATGTTTGTCATTCTAAATTAAATTATATAAACACAATATGAAAGATCTTTGAGTATGTACGTTGTATATTACAATTTATTATTTATTTTTTAAATTATTCATTATCTAATAAAAACATAATATTGGAAAAATGAGGGACCAAAAGCCAAACAAAAATTAAGAGGAATTAAAACCAAAATGATCTATTATACTTAAAGAAATTTATTTGAAGCAAAAAATTAATTTCTATTTGAACATATTTACGATTAAAAAAATTAATTTGTTACGGAAAAAATTGTGGTCTTTATATGAAAAAATAAATTTAATATATGTCATGAGAAAATGAGTAAAAAATGAAAAGATTTGCATAGAATAAAAGATTACATAAATAAAAAATATCAAACAATAATATATTAATAATATTAAGTATAAATTAAACATAGAATAATAATAAATTATTAATTTAATTATGAAATAGAATAAAGGGCATAACACTTAAACAATAATTCATTAATTAGGGTGTTGCAATACACTATTAAAATTAGATATCAAGGAACACTCTAGAACTTGGTATGAAACCGTTAAGTTCCTGATGGCATCTATGATAGGTTGTCGCATTTTGGGAAATAAATGAGGTTATTATTAATGTGCATCACATACCGATCGGTAATACCATTAGTAATAAACGCGGCGCCACATGGCGCGCATAGTGTTTCAACAAGTGTTACGACGGATATACTTAATACTATGTTTTAATTTTTTTATTAAAATTAACCGACCTTATACGACGGGTGTTTAATAATACTTTTTAAATTGTTTTTATTACATATTATCGACAGGTTCACTGATGGGTTAATTATATTATTTTTTAAAGTAATTTTATTTTATATTACCGACGGGTATTTATTTTTAAAATTATTAATTCTTATTTATTCTTGACGGGTTTACTCGGATTTTTAAAATTATACATTGTTGCACAACCTTTAGTATTTCGCACTATTCGTCGTACACCTCGGTAATACTGATGATTAAAATGCACCGTTTCATTAATCGGCTACCCGTTGGTATACCTGGAACCTGCATATATTCCCACGCCTTAGGTAAAACTCTCTCTCTCTCTCTAAACCCTCTCTCTCTCTAAACCTTTGCCGGACGCTTCTTTTGTCATCGTGTGTCGCATCTGAAGCTTCGTTCAAGAGACGAAGACCACCATTACGATCTAAGGGCTTTGGTGAGCATTTTAATAGGTTTAGTTTTTTGATTTAGTTTAGTTTTTTCATTCATTTATGGGTGCCCATAATGTTGTGTTTTGTTGTATTGGGAATAATTATTGTTGTTACTTTGTTAATGTAGGAGTTTTGTTTAAGGGTGACAGCGATTATTGATTTTGGGATCAGTTTGCCATTCTTATTCCTTATGTTATTTTATGTTTTCTACGTATATAAGTATATTGATTTAAATTTATCATATTGTATTTTCAGGATTGGATTTAGTTGGACAAAGCTTTCCCACATTTTGTGATTTTTTTACGCTATAGAGGTTAGTGACTAAATCTCTGTTATTTATATGGTTTAATGGTTTGATATTTATGTAGGATATACAGAGACTTATGTTTTCTAGAATAGAGTTATAGGAAATGGGGATTGCATGATTGAGGGAAGGGTGTAGAGGTCATTTCCCGACTTGTTTGCATTGTTTGCTGTGAGATTCTTTGTGTTTGCAGAGATTACTGGTTGCATGCTATGGAGTTTTAAGGGATGCGCAATAGAATGATTTTTAGGATTATATGAATTGTATGTAATTATTAAAAAGTAAGTGTTTCACTATATCTATTCTATTGTTAATATTTACAATAATATTTATAATTGTTCAATTGACTGAAATTTCTAATGACGAAAGTTCCTAATTTAAGGGGATATGTTGTCGAAATCTTGTTAAATTGTTTTTAGGAATAATAGATTAAATAAAAGTAACTATATTTTAAAAAAAACTTAAAAACCAATTGAATTTGTTTAAAAATAATAATTTAAATAAAACATAAAGACTAATTGAATGTGTTTTAAAGACCAAGTAAAATAAACATCTAATGACGGAAGTTCCTAATTTAAGGGGATATGTTGTCGAAATCTTGTTAAATTGTTTTTAGGAATAATAGATTAAATAAAAGTAACTATATTTTAAAAAAAACTTAAAAACCAATTGAATTTGTTTAAAAATAATAATTTAAATAAAACATAAAGACCAATTGAATGTGTTTTAAAGACCAAGTAAAATAAACATCTGACGAAACTCCTAATTTAAGGGAGATGCTATCAAAATTTTCCTAAAATTTCTTTAGGAAAAAAGATTAAATATAAGTAATTATAATATTAAAAAAACTTAAAAGCCAATTGAATTTGTTTGAAAAAATTAATATAAATCAAACTTAAAATACAATTGCATGCTCCTAATTTAAGGAGAGATGCTATCGAAATTTTGTTAACTCTTTTTTTTAGGAATAATGGATTAAATAAAAGTAACTATATTAAAAAAACTTACAACCTAATTGAATTTTTTTAAAAAATAATAATTTGAATAAAACTTAAAAACCAATTGATTCTATTTTGAAGGCCAATTAAAATAAATATAACGACGGAAGCTCCTAATTTGAGGGGGGATGCTATTGAAATTTTGTGAAATTTTCTTTTAGGAATAATAGATCAAATAAAAGTAACTATATTAAAAAAAATTAAAAGCCAATTGAATTTTTTAAAAATAATAATTTAAACAAAACTTAAAGACCTATTGAATGTGTTTTAAAGACCAATTAAAAGAAATATCTAACGACAGAAGCTCCTAATTTAAAGGGAGATGTTTGAAATTTTGTCAGAATATTTGTTGCGGGATTAAGATTAAAAGTAGTTGTACTAAAAATTTAAATAGCAATTGAATTTGTATTTGAAAGTAATAATTTAACACCTTTACAAAATTGTAAGGTCTAGGGTTAATCACAAGTCCAATGTTACCTTCAAATTAATCATAGATGTACGATAGATTGCATCCTAATAGAGGGGTGGATTAACTGAAATTTTATAGTGGTGTTGAAGAATTTATGAGTGTGGCATGTAAAACACAACTGTTCATTAATGAAGCAAAAGTTAGATGTCCATGTAATAGGTGTAAATGTAGGAAGTATTTAGATGATGATACAATAAGGGTTCGTAGTGGATTGACTATTGGGATTCATTTGTACATGTAGGGATTCATGATTGACTATTGGGTTTGGACTGAGCAAGGGGAGGTAGTTAATGCATGGAATCAAGTGGGTATGTTTCAAACTGGAAGTAGTTCTAGTGGGATCCATGTAGCTCAGGACAACGTGGGTAATGTGTTGTAGGAGGATAACCTGGTTAGACATCAAGAGATGGTGTTTGATGTAACATCCCCCTGCTTTATGGATTGCAACTTTCCCACAAACCAACACGGGTTTTTCAGCGTGCTTTGTTCTCACTCACACGCTTCCTGGGAAAACTTTTTAGGAGGTTACCCATCTCAAAATTACCCCAAGTCAAGCACGCTTAAATGTGGAGTTCTTTCGTGATGCACTCCGAAAAGAAAGATGCATCTTTGTGGCATAGGTAGTACCAATCAATTCATATAAGCCCTCCTTAACTATATAGTCCCATACCTATACAACTAAGGATCCCTCTTGTTCGAGTGTGTAATTGGTTCATTCATGTGGCCCTCCGCTTGGAGGTAGGAGCTTCCTTTCCGTGCCTCTGACAGGCGATTACTCCCTACTTCGCCCTGGGCGTTACATGCCCACCATCTTCCGCTTGGTTTATCAGAACCACACCGTGGGAGAGGTGCAAGCTCTTATACCATTTTTAACATCCCCTACTGCTTTATGGATTGTCGATTGTCCTCACAAACCAACACGGGTCTTTTCAGCGTGCTTGTCCTCACTCACACACTTCCTGGGAAAACTTCCAGGAGGTCACTATCCCAAAATTACCCCAAGTCAAGTACGCTTAACCTGTGGAGTTCTTCGTGATGGGCTACTGAAAAAAAAAGATGCATCTTTGTGGCATATGTAGTACCAATCAATTCATATAAGCCCTCCTTAACTGTATAGTCTCATATCTATGCAGACTCAGGATCCCTCTCATTCGGGTGTGTAATCGGTTCATTCATGTGGCCCTCCGCTGGAGGCGAGCTGCTCCTTGTCTGTGCCTTCTCACTGGCAATCACTCCCTGCCTCGTTCCTAGGCATTACATTTGATGTTGCCTGGTCCTAAATTCCTGCTCATTGTTCAGCCTCAGTGAAGAGCCCAACCAAGATGCCGCTCGGTTTTATAGTTTGCTAGAAGCTACCAATCAACCTTTATGGGAGGATTATGTGAACTCTGAATTGTCATTAGCAATTCAAATGTTGAGAATTAAGTTCAAAGGGAATCAAAGTCAAAGTTCTTTTAATTAGTGGGCTGCACTGATAAGTGAGCTAAGTCTGAACCCCAATATAATTCCAAAAGATTTTTATCAAGCTAAAAAATTAGTTTATAAACTTGGGTTGAAGGAAATAAAGATTGATTGCTGCTTGAAAGGTTGCATGCTTTATTGTAAAGACGATATTTCATTAACTGAGTGTAAGTTCTACCAAGAGCCTATGTTTAAATCCAAGAGCCATGGAAGTGGGAGGTATAAGGATATCCCTTAGAAAAAATGCACTATCTACCCTTAATCCCTAGACTCACGAGACTCTATGCGTTAATGAGCTCGGCTTCTCATATGAGGTGGCATAGTGAAAATTAGAGGGATGACGGTGTGATGACGCATCCATCACATGATGAGGTGTGGAAAAAGTTCAATCAACAATATCCTGATTTTTCTTTTGACCCATGAAATGTTAGATTGAGAGATGGATTTACTGAATAACCAATTTAGCAAACCCTATTCATGTTGGCCCGTAGTTGTTACGACCTACAATCTCCTTCCTGACAAGCGCATGAAAGATCTTTACCTATTCTTAACATGTATAACCCCTAGCCCTGATAATCCAAAAGCTAAGATTGATGTGTATCTTCAACCCTTAATTGATGAATTGAATAAGTTGTGGTTCCAGGGTGTTCTCACTTATGACATTTCAACAAAGCATAATTTCATGATGAGAGCTACATTTAATGTTGACCATCAATGATTTTAGTTTATGGAATGCTGCTGGATAGATGACCTAAGGCGAATTAGCATGCCCAATTTGGATGGAGGATCTAAAGCATTCGCCTTGAAGCATGGAGGAAAGAACTCTTAGTTTGATTATCATAGAAGGTTCTTAGATTCTGATCATCTATATAGGCGAAGTAGATACGGCTTTAAAAGTAATTGTGTTGAACATGATGAGCCTCTAGTTAGACTAAGTGGCCGCAAAATATGGGGATTGAGTTAAGGATTTCCTAAAAATAACAGAGGCCGAAAAGGTAGTACGAATTTCAGCTATGGGGTATACCATAATTGGACCAAACAAAGTATTTTTGGGAGTTTCCATATTGGAAGGATAATTTGGTGCGTTATTGTTTAGATGTCATGCATATTGAGAAAAATGTGTTTGCCAACATTATGAATATTGAATTAAATACAGATCGAACCAAAGACAATGACAAGACAAGGCATGATCTAGCTGAGTATTGCATACGGCTTGATTTGCATTTACAAGAATTAAAAGATGGTCATTTCTATAAACCAAAGGCCAAATATGCTCTGAGTTCTAATAAGCAACAAGCTGTTTGTTAATCAAGCTGAAGGAGTTGAGAATGTCTGATGGTTATGCTTCTAACTTAAGTAGGTGCGTCAATGTTACATAGGGTAAGCTTGTTAGCATGAAAAGCCATGATTGTCACGTCTTCATGGAGTATTTGCTTCCAATTGCATTTAGAGAGCTATATGGTGTTGTTTGTGTAACGCCTCGATTTTTTCTTAAAGTACAAATGACAAAAATGCCCTGAGGTCATTTTTACCTGGAATTCAAGGACAGTCGCCTCGGCAGTCCTCGAATGGGTCAACTCAATGTTTGAAGGGGATTATATCTGTTACATTTGATATCCAGAGGTGAAAATTTCGTTTTCTGAACTTTCGGCTCAAAATGACCAAAATACCCCTCCTGTGTTCTACAAGGGAAAAGGTGTCGTTTGAGCCCAGAAACTTTCCAAAAGTTGGAATGATGTTTTTGAGTGGTATTTGATGTTTAGTCGAGCCCGGAGGTCCTGGGCAGTTTTAGTGTGAAATTACCATTTTGCCCCTAGAACAGTGTATAGTGAGCCTAATGACGCAATTAAGCAAACCTAAGCAATATTAGGCTCTAATCGAAGATTAATTTAT
Source organism: Dalbergia oliveri (assembly GCA_030441495.1). Taxonomy (NCBI): domain Eukaryota; kingdom Viridiplantae; phylum Streptophyta; class Magnoliopsida; order Fabales; family Fabaceae; genus Dalbergia; species Dalbergia oliveri. Next base: position 25,512,580 of record JAMLFY010000001.1, on the reverse strand, counting down.
TTCGATAATTAATCTAGAGTCAAAATAATTTATTAAGGTTAATTAGAACCTAAGATTGCTTAGTTAAACTCTAATTGCATTCTTTAATTCAAGATTCCTAGTCATGGAATCTTGAATAGTATTTTTCTCTCCAATTCCTTAAATTAAGCACATACCTCATTTGACCAAAAGAATGATTTTAAATTGTTAATCTAGCAAGATTACCCTCCTAATCAAGTCTTGACAACCTTAATTAGCCAATTACCTCACCTAAACACTTCTTACAAACTCCTAACCAAAACCTTAATCAAAGAAACACCTAAACACATCACTAAACCACAATTACATGAACAATTTCTCCTCCCCCTTGGCTGCCAAATCTGGTCGAAATTCATCCCTCCCATGTGTGCACATGTTGAGTTTGTTTCACTCAAAGACCATGCTTTAAGCCATGCTTTGGCCATACTTTCTACCATGCCTCACCATACTTCCATGAAACAATTCTCTCACCTCATGGAACATGAGGTCAAGGCCTCCCTCCCAAATCAGCCAACATGTTTCATTTTTCTATAAATACCAAGCCTTTGAAGACTTGGTTGCACTTTGGATCATTTGCCAAGTTCAAGCATTCTTGCATTTTCTCTCATTTCCCTCAAATTCCCTCAACTTGGCCGATTTCTTCCTTCAAGTTTCAAGAGGATTTTCCTTCTCCATTTCATCAAGAACTCAAGCTTTCTTTCATATCTTTCAAGACTTCAATTGGTAGGGGTTTTATCTTCAAGTTTTCTTTACTTTCTTTGAGAAAAGTTCTAGTTTTCTCTTGGTTTTAAAGCTTTCTTTCTTCCCTTTGTTTTCGGCCTTGGAGCCTTTTCAAGAGAAAAACTTTAGCTTGATGATGAGGTTTCAAGATAATGACTTGTTGTTGTCATGTGAGAAACCTCTAAAGCTTGAAACAACTTGGTCTTGGACCATACATGCTTGTGTTTTCCTTTTTCACTTTCTTGTTTAGGTTTCGGTTTCCTTTCTTTTCTTTCTCAAAGGATTTGGTTTTCTCTTCCTTTTTCCCTTTAAAGATTTTGGTTTCTCTTCCTTGGTTTGAACAAAGTTTGCTAAAAATGTTAAGTAGATCACAAAAGTTTTGTTAAGAAAATTAATCCTATGTTTTCAAAGAGCTCTAAGCTTACCCTTGCCAACCTTAAAGTTGGTCGGCCGTTCTAAGAGTTTTACTCTAGATTGAAGCCCATGAGCAATAAAATAAAGAATATGACTTAGTTCTTGTATTTTGTTTAGACAAAGTGTTGAGCTTTGTGTCTATTTTCTTGAGCTTGATGATGAAGTTCAAAACCAAAGACTTCTTTGAAGTCTTGGTGCTAAGAACTCTAAAGCTCACTTTATGTTGTTAAGATACATATTGGGTTAAGGTTGTGATGTTCCTTTAAAGTCTTGTAAGAGCTCTAGTTAAGATAAAATGAAGTTGCATTCATGTTTATGTTTATGCCTTGCATAGCATGTTTATTTTGATGCCATCACTAAACTCTCAAGAATAACTAAATGAACTTGCATTATCATGTTTAAATTCCAAGCTTGCATTTCATGTTTATATTTCAAGTCATCACTTAATCTTTAAAGATAATAATGAGGTTGCATCTCATATTTATTTTATGCTCTCACTTTATTTTCTAATGAAGAGTAAAATAAGTGCATAGCATGTTTAAGTTTATGCCATCACTTAAATATTCTAGAGCTCAAAGACTTGCCCAAGTATCTTGCATAAAGTTTTAGAAAATGGAGGCATTTCAAGGATGCCATTTCGGCCTTGTGATGATGATGATGGACTTGGAAAAGTTCATCTAATCACAAGTGCCATAGTCTAAGTCTTGGAATTTTTCTAAGCTTAGATGTACTCAAGGAACTTTATGAACAAAGTTTTATGTTTTAAATCTATTCCTTGAGCTAAATAATTTAGCTACTGACCTAGCACATATTTATGTGATTTCAATGAGATTAATTGGTTTCTAAAAGAGTTTTGAGTTCCTAAAATGATTCCAAGAGAAACTAGCAACTTATATGCATTTAAATCATGAGATTATGTGATTATATGATGACTATGATTTCGGTTCTGCCCTTGTGTTTGGCCACTGTATAAATTCTGTTCTATGGTGTTAAAATGTGTAAAATTATGTTTGAGTGAAGCAAGGAACGATTTAGGGAAGTTAGGAAAGAACAAGTAACTAAAAAGGACTTAAAATGTGAATTCTAGAACACTTAGAATGCACAAATTGTAATTCTGTTCCAGCATAATTGGACTTAAGGAAAATGGTTTATAATTAGTGGATATGTGTAGGAATCCCTCATAATTGGTTTAGGAGTTAATTATAGAGCCTTAGGCGAAGACGGAACTTAGAAAGGTCAAAAACGAAGATTCTAGGACCTCGTAATTATAAGGTAAAATTCTGCCCAAAGAGACATAGAGCTGTTTGGTTATGTTATAATTCATAAACATTAGGGAAAATTATAGGTAATGATCCCTTAGGTGTTATAAAAATCCATATTAAAGGTTAGGATAATTGGAACACAAGTTTAAGACCCGTAAGGGCCAAAGCATAAGACACCATGAGATAGGAGATGTGATGTAAGCATGAGATCGAGTAGGTATACTCACAATGATGTGAATATGTTAATATCATGAGCATGGGACTTTATGTGTATTTGTGGCATGTTGCTATGATGATGTGGTATGCTATGTTTACAATGCATGAGAATATATGATATGTCATATGAGGTTTTATGGTTGCATGCTCATGTTGCATTCTTACAAGATATGATAAAGAGGAAATGATCCCATTATGACTTCCTGAGTTAAGGGTTGTACGGGGTGATCCAAGGAAAGAGATATGTTTCCCCTCTTTTACCCCGTATGAATCTAGCGACGGCTAGTTATGATGAGCTCATTCCTAGGCGATGGGTGATTAGGAGTTTTGGTGACCATGATAAAATCGCGGGCGGCATGTTGGGTGGATTTTGGTGACCATGATAAGGGTGGAAAAAGTTATGAAAGGAACTCATGGAGTTCAAGTATGAAAAGTAAAAGATGCACATGCATATGTTTCGTTGATGTTTCATTGATGCTTTGATTAAGTGATATGTGTTATCTACGTGTACTGTCATGCTCAAGTATTGCCATGCATACATAAAATATCTATTGCATTCATACCATGAAGACTCATGCTAAAAGGAACCCACTTCGGATAATAGGATTTGAGAAATTAAAATTGAACCTATGCATGTATACCTCTTTAATAATGAAACCCGAAGTGTCTGGGGCAACGGCGATGACACTTGTGTTAAAGTTGGGAGCCTTAGAGAATCTTGTATGAGTATTCTCACCAATTTTGTTTTTCCTCCCGTGTCGTCTCCAGACGGGATTGATGCGGATGTTCGTGACTTTCCTTGAAGCGCGAGCGTAGGAGTTACACACATCGGATCAAAGAGTGCAATGGAAGCTTGAAGACTAGTCTAGTCTATTTATAATTATGTTTTGCGTTAGTTAACCTTGCTTGATGTATCTAGTATCTTAAGGTGTTCTTATATTTATAAGGGCATCGTTGTTTTCTTATGATTATAATATAATACTACAAGTTATGTTGTGTTTATTCTATGGTTTATTTATGATTGTTAGGGTGATGTGTACCTGGTTGTTATGTTTCTTGTTTAGGTCGGTCCTTATGCGCATGCACGGCTCGCATTTTAAGTCTTAAGTTCAAAAAGAAAAATTTAGTCATATTTTTAGTACTCGTATTTTAAAGAAAGCTAAGTCAAGTTTTGAAACGAAGACGTAACCGCTAATAACTAGCTGAATGCGACTCGAGCATATTAGGTGAAAGCTAGGGTCTTATAGTTGGAAGCCCCTAACCCAGCTAAATCAATATTTCAGGGATTTATGCTCTTCTACTCTTAGGGTTGATGATTTGCTTGTCATAAAAAATGTTCTCATAATTCTCTACAAATTAGAGAATTTTTCTTCGTGTTCTTTAACTCAATAGAACATTTGCCCATATATTTGGCATATGAAGCACAAGTGTGTGGACTGGTTCAATACAAGTGGATGTATCCATTTGAAAGGGAAATAGGAGGGTTTAAAAGAACCGTAAAGAATAGGTCTCAAGTGGAAGGATCAATATGTCAAGCTTATCTAGCGAAAGAGACTTCAAATTTCTACTCATTTTACTTTCAGCCACATGTTCAATCTAGGAGAACTCGGGTTGGTCGTAACGACGATAGAGGGGAGTGTTCTATTCCACCAACTTTATCTATATTCAATCAACCTGGTCAGCTGGAAAGAGCATGCCTCGATGGCTTACTTCGAGGAGTGGAATTCTGTACACTTACATATTTTGATAAATTGTGATAAGGTGCAACAATTTAGATTGTAAGTTAATAATTTCTTTTTTTAGGTGAAAGTATGATGTTATGCATCTTTAAAATAACCTAAAATATATTTTCAACAACAGATACTTTGAGCAACTACATGATCAAGATTCTTTTCAAAAATTTCTAAACTTTTTAGATTATATGTAAGTCGACTTGTTTAAGATTATGTAACCCAATATATTCTTATTCTGTTAATTTTATTTTATATAAGCCAGTTTGACATTTCAAACTTCATGTACGTAGATTTATAACAAAAATAATGGTATAACATGTCCCTATTTGTTTAATTTAGCTTGGGGACCAAAAAATAAAGTTGTAAGTTGGCCCATGTACTCTCTTAATGGGTACAAGTTTCACACGTTGATTGGTGCGGGGAAAAAATCGAAAATATTGGTGTTTGTGTTAAAAGTAATATTGGGGATAGAAAATGTGATTGGTATGGTATCATTAAGGAAATCTTTGAGTTTGAGTATATGGGTAAGCCTATAAATAAATGTATCCTATTCAAATATGAATGGTATGATCCTACCCAACTTACTAGGACACGACAACATAACAATTACAAAATCATTGAAATCAATCACACCAAAAGATATAGAAGTTATGATATATTTATTATAGTCCAAAATGCTAGACAAGTATATTATATGTCTTATCTTGGGAAAAGTAGGTCACAATGAAGTATTGTGAACAAGACAAAACCAAGAGGTAAGATTGAAATAGAGAAAGATATTATTGAAGATGCTTATCACGTGGACGATCTATCTCCTTCAAGGGCGGTGAATCGATGCAGACAATCTTGAAAACCCTCTTCCGTTGACTACTAGAAAAGTTGACATAATTGAATACACAAGTAACCACCTAATCAGAAATCACTTAGATGAAATAAGTGATGGTAGTGCTGATGATTCTATTAGTGATCCACAACAAAGTGATGATGAAAATAGCCCTACACTTTAGATTAACTAAGGTGTTCAATATTATATGCAATATTATTATGAAACTATTTGAATCGTTCTATCAGATTAGGCTGGACGATAAAGATAGGTAAGTTGAAACATGTTTTTTATTACGTTCTAATTTTACATTGCTTATGATATTTAAAATATTTTGATTTTTTTTATTTATTTTATCTATGTAATAGTTTTCATTTATTTGCAAAGGCTCACCACAAGATCATGGAGGTTATACATAGTTGGTATAACCATCCGTGCCTCACATGGATTGACATCCGTAGATGTCAAGAAGTCATGGCAGAAGGAGTGGAAGGTAATTCTATGATTTATTTGCTTTTTTAAAATATATGTTTGTATTATTTAATTATATGCTTATATATGATCACTTATGTTCTGTGAATTTGTATATGTAGAAAACTTTCTATATTCATCCCGAGCGTGAGCCTGTAGTTAAGAGGGATTGAAGGACTAGGTCCTCTAAGCGAATCAGGATATGTTTCATGATGTCCATAAGGGAGACATGACGGCTCATGGCTGAATGATGCCACTCTCAGTGAGCTGTAACACCACTAGGCCAGCGACCCCACCTTCAAGGATAGGTTGGATAATGGAAAGACAAACTGAGCCTCATAGAAAGGTGGGTCGTTGCACATGGATGGGTCGAGCACCCAAGAGGGGACCCAAAGCGTTTGGTAATTCTTTAACCTTTCTACATTTTATAATAACATTTACTATATTTGAATTGTGGCAAATACTATATTTTTATGATTTTATTGTGCTTATTTGTGCAAGCAAGGGAGTTAAGCCACCCTTCAACATAAGGAGAGCTATTTTGGGAGAACCACACCTGAAAGGATGAGCAGAGGAGGGAGTCTAGAAAGGTCTGGGTAAACCCTCGCTCCAAGGTGACCTATATAAGTTTGAATTTAGACATATCTTTACTTAATTTTTATTAGTATTTCCATTTATGTCATAATTATTACTTACAATGTGTTTTATCTTTTTTCCTTTACAGTGCGAGTTTGTAGACCTCTAAGAGTAGGCACGACCAGGATTAGATCCAATGGCTAAGGTTGGGCCAAATGCTGACATCCTCCTCCTCTAAACGAAGAGGATGTCTGGGTCTAGGTGGTTGGTGACCTTTACAAGGGTCGCATATATGGGATAAGGTACTACCCTGAGAGTAGTTTCTTATCCTCTCACTGGGTTAGCTACTGAGATGATGCCCTGAGGGAGTGTGTGCATGCCCTTAACCAGGAGCTATAATATAGGCAGTTGATCCAAGTAGAAGTAGTAGGCAGAGCTCCTTTGGGGCTCAGGAGCGAGGGAGATCCAAGAGCTTAAGCCTCTTGGAGGCGGCGGTAGGAGAAAGCAAAGAAAGAGAAGGCTAAGTTTCGGAAGATGCAAGAGAAGAACATTGTTGATGTGATAGCCTTCTTCACATGCAGGTTAAGAATCCTCCGACTTCGACAAGATGCTCCCCAGATCCATTCCTCCGTATCCCACTCCCCTCCATTTATAAGGGCCACTCATAGTCAATGGTGCGATGATGACGATGGTTTAGATGATGATGATGCCGCCGTCGCCGATGATGCCAATGCCCATGGGTTCAACTAGTTTTAATCTAGCTTCATTTTTTTTCATTTTGGATATTTTTTACACTTATTAGAATTTGTATATATTTTATTGTCATAATTTGCTATTTTATTTAATCAGTTTACTTTATTAATTTTATTATTTTCTTATTTAATATCACTTTAATTGATAATTAAGCTATTATATAAATAAATAAATAAATAATAAATTACCAATTACTTCATGGTTAAATAAATTAAAAAAAAATTATTAATTTTTTACTGATGAGTATGACCGTCGGTAATATGTCATGTTTTAAAATAAATTGTTTTTCATAAATCAAACTACCATCGGTAAAATCGTCGGTACAAAATTAAAAAAAATATTTTATTTATTTAAACAAGGTCAGTAAAATTACATCTATTGGTATTATTATGTCTCGCAGCCATGGTAACACCTTTTATCTAATTGTATCGACAATTAAATATTTTATTACTATTGGTACATGTGTAACACCCTAAAAATTATTTAAAAATTAATTTGATCTTTATTAGTCGTAATTTCAAAAATCGCAGTTTAGCAATGATGAGGATGGCTCAACGGACATGTTAAAAAAAAAATTTCACGGGGTGAATAGTAACCTTGCGTCAGACAACCAAACCCAGTCTAGGGCAGGAAATGCCAAGGTAAAAGAGAGGGTTGAGGTTAAAAATAGTTAAAAAGGAGAATTTTATACCTGAATTTAATTTTCGGGCAATGTTTGATTACCCGGGACAGTGTTTCACCCATTTGGTAAAATTTCGGTGTTTGATTTCTAACACCAAGAGATAGCTTAATCTTTTAAAAGGATAATGTTTATCCTTTAGAGCCAAGTATAAGGCTAGGATTTAATCTTGAATTACAAGATCAAATCCTAGCCATTCATCTTGTTTTCTTGGTCAAAGAGTATACATTTTATATTAAACAATTCTTACAAACTAATCTAAACCATTTAAAGCCACAAAATCTTCTCCTTGAAGCCAATAAAATTTCAGCCAGCAAGCTTAAAGGGCAGCCACCATTGTTGTCTTCTCCATAAGATCAAGTTTCAATTTCAATTCACCAAAACACTTGCGCAACATTGCTAAAACCATAAACTTCCTTCACTAAACTTGTTCTACACATCAATATCTATAAATCTAGCTGATTGGAATCTCAATTCATTATCAATCCTAATCTTGCTACCTTATATCTCACTGATTTGATAAGGGTTTGGGTGTGATTTGAGATCTTTGAAGTGAAGGAAATCAATCTTGGAGCACCTAGGAGCCAAGGATCCACTAGTTTCCAAAAGTAGGGCATTTTAAACCTATTTTTCTTCAAATTTGTTTTTCTGATTTTCTTTATGATTTGGCTGAATATTTTTTATTGTATTGGTTGATGATATGTGAATATTGATGTATGAATTTTGGTGGAGTGTTTGGATGATGTTAGAAAACCCATTTTGGCAAAACAAGTTTTGAATCATGCTGAATTCTCAGATTTGTATTGGTAGGTTGTGAATCACGAATTTTCTGATGTATTTGTGGGTGCTTTTATGAGCTACAAAAATAATATGTTGAAGCTAACATCATAGGCTAGTCCACGAATTTTCTTGGGCTTGATTTGGACTGCTAATGCCTTAAAAAATCAACAACCGAAAGTGTAAGTATGCTGCCTGGATTATTGAAACGGAAGCTATAAATTTGTCTAATTTTTGTACCACAAAAAATGATTGAATTCTCCTTTGAAATTTTTATTGAGTGTTGATAACATCTTGAAGTGTAACTGTGATTTTTATTTTAATTGATTCAATCAATTGCTAGGGTTAAAAATTATGAATTTAGGGTTTAAGCTAAGGTTGAGTGGTTCTGAGCACCAAATTTGTCTAATTTTTTTAACTTAGTTAGAGAAGGAAGGATTTTTCTTCTAAAATTTTTACAAGACTTGTGGACACATTGACGTGTCCTAGGTAATTTTTATAGCCTGAATTGATTGTTTGATGGGCAACTTAATTTGTGCTACAAAGGTGTGAAATTGTCATTGTGCTGGAAATGAAACAATACTTTGAATTGATGAAATAATGGCATTTTGGGTTCTTGTATGACATGAATACTTGATGTTAACTATTTAGTCATGTGACTTGTGACATATAAATACATGCTAGAGGAAGTAAAAAGTAGTTTATGAGGCATGATTAAAATTATATTGTGAATGAATGCCTATATGTGGCTTATGCATGCATTTGGGAAAAAGAAAAATACATGATGCAATTATATGAGAAAAGAGAATATATAAATTTCAATCATGCCTGTTCTAACATATGGACAAAACAAAAACAAGACTTAGGTTGAATGAGGGAAGGAAAAAGAGGAACTTCCCCAAATTTATTTGAGTCGATAAACATATTGACTAGGAATAGATCTGTGTGTGATTCGGAAATGGAAAAAAAATGAAGTCTAAATAATCACGTATAGGAATAACCTAAATCCTGATAAGCAAACTATTTCCCTTGTATGGTGTGTTCCACTATAAATACCATTTGGTATAAACTATCTATTGTGAAGTTGTACGGCAATACCCGTTGGGTATCACTTAAGTCTTTCTTATGTTGATAAAAGAGAAAATACACTGATTTGATTTCTATGGCCATAAGTGAAACCATGTCACGTAAGATAAGTTCATTGCATGTATTATATACATACTCATCTTATTTGAATTAGCTGCCTGGGATGATTTACTATTCATTGTAACATTAGGATATATATGCACTAAGTAATTGATTTGTTAAAAGCTACCTACTCGGAGGGATGATTTTGGAACTTTAAAATGAACCTTTAATATGTATTGTATGATCTCATTTTCTTAATAAATTGAAGTGGCTGGGATAATGATGATGACATTATGATTATGTATTTTTGGGGATACCTACTAGGAATTTAAGAATTCTCACCCCTGCTTGTGTGTGTTTTTGTTCTCCAGGTTGATTAGAGAATAGTGAAGCGGCTACAAGAAAGGCTAAATTGTAATTTATATAGTTTAATTATGGGAACTCGTATCTATTGTACATAGTTATATATATATATGTGTAAATGTAGTAAAGAACATATGTGAACTAAAGCTCATAGGAGAGCTTTCTTTTGTACTTGACTTGTATTAAATAAATGTATTGTTTCTTGATATATATTTTGATAGAACCACGAGTTAGTTAATATATGATTTGACCAATTCTTGCTATAGATAATTAAGAAAGGTCCACTAATTTATGAGTAACAACTCTTAAGTATAATGTCATGACTTAAGGATGATGTTGTACTTGAAAGGATGTTACAACATGCATAAAAAATGACTAACAGGTTTTTTGTTCCTAGATAATATTCATCAATGACTTGGAAACTGATGCTTACGTATCCATCGGTACAACCATCAATATAAATCCTACCCATCAGAAAACCCATGGTTAATGGTGTTGGTTACTCACTCATTTCTTGTAGTGAATAGACATAAGAATATGGCAATAGTCATTCCCTACCATCAAGGCCAACATAGTTTTTAAATATATACCACAAACCTCCAACATCAAATGCAACCTCTTAATTTATCAATTTGAAATGCTCATACTCAACACTAGAGTATATCAGACTGAATCACTGTCCCTTTGAACATACTTTTTCCATTATTGTTTATAACTTCATTTGATCATGTATCAATCATTAATTTCTGGGTAGCCAACACACAAACCCCAATGCATGCACCCTTTTAGCACTATGTGCACACACCCCCTAAATCCATATGGCAGTAAACACACGTATATGCTATACACCCAACAATGTGCTCAGAGACACACACATACTCATGTACACACATATATGGAATGACTCAAGTGAGATGGGTGGTTTATTGTGAGAGTGAGAAAAGTAAATATTGACTATTGAATTTTACATGAAAGATCAAGATTAGATCACAAAGTCATGTGACCTTTCAAAATGTGTACGTGAGCATTAATTATAATGAATTAACTTTCAACATTGACTATCCGTATATAGTTATATGTCTTAGATTTGCTTCCCTCACTTGTAAGAAATTTAGTTCTTTATAATCCCAAGATCATCCATGTTAAATCATCAAGAAAAACAAATAGACTAATTGTGGAAGCATACTTGAATCCATAGGAATCGATTGATGTTTTGAGTCTATAGCTCTTGGCCTTCCAAGATGATATGTATGCCAAACCTTTTAAGTACCTTTTCAATGTAGCCTTTTTGTGATAATCCAAGAATACCTTGAGAACGATCTCGATGTATTTGGATCCCTAATACAAAAGAAGCTTCCCTTTCATTTCAAATTTTGTTGATAGAAATTTCTTGGTTTCTTGCAATAAACCCATGTCATGCTGGCAAGCAATATGTCATCGACATATAAAACCAAAAAAATATGTTTACTCCCACCAAACTTATGGTATATGCAATCATCAACCATATTCATCTCAAAGCCAAATGAGATAATAACCTGATGAAATTTATAATACCATTGATGGGAAGCTTGTTTTAACCCATATATGGATTTCTTTAATTTGCAAACCATATTCTCTATATATCCAGTCACAAAAGTTTTCTAGTTGCACCATATAAATTGTCTCATCAATGTCACCATTGAGAAACGTGATCTTTACATCCATCTGGTGTAATTCTAAGTCAAAATGCCCCACTAATGCCATAATTGTCCAAAAAAGTCTTCGATGAAACAGAGAGAAAGTCTCTTTATAATCAATGCCTTCCATATTAGTAAAGCCTTTTGTAACAAGACGTGCTTTATACTTTTCCACATTACCCTTCGAATCCCTTTTGGTTTTAAATATCCATTTGCAACCAATAGGTTTCATACTTTTAGGCAATGGGATGAGTTCCCAAACATTATTGTCTTTCATTGACTTAATCTCTTCGCTCATGGTATTGATCCACTTTTGAGAATTAATGCTTTCCACGGTTTGACGGAAGTTGATCGGATCATCTTCCGCTAGTCCATTGTCATCCTCATGTTCTTGGAGAAAGGTTATATAGTCATTAGAAACTACACTTCTCCTTTCTCTAGTGGATCTCTATAATGGCACTTGTTCTTGAGGTTGTTATTCTGGAATAATGTAATGATCTTGATTGGGGAGATTTCAACATTGTCTTGTACATCTAGGATTGCTTCTTGAACAACATCAAGAATAGAAACTTGATTGTTGTTATTAACAATCATAGGGAGCGGAATATATTTCTCTTCAAAGACAATGTCTCTAACTTTATTTTTCCTCCCAAACTCAATATCCTAAAAAAAAATTGGCATTTCCCATCTCAAAAATTGATCTAGAAGTGGGATCATAAAATTATACCCAGAGATCATTAAGAATATCCAACAAAGTAGCAACTCAAGTTCTTGAGTCCAATTTCTTTTCATTTGGCCTATAAGACCTTTCCTTAGTTGGACAACCCCAAATGTGTAAATGATTTATACTAGGCCTTTTACCAGTCCATAATTCATAAGGAGTTTTGGCCACTGCTTTAGTTGGAACTCTATTAAGGATATAACAAGCTTTAATGCCCACCCAAGTGATCTGGCAAGATAGTATGACTAATCATACTTCTTACCATATCCTTTAATGTTCTGTTTTGTCTCTTAGCAACACCATTTATGCTAGAAGTACCTGACATGGTATATTGTGGGATGATCCTGCACTCTTCAGAATTTGGCAAACGGTCTTGGACGTTGTTCACCTGATCCACCATATCACCCATAATATTCTCCACCACGGTTAACCTGATGGCCTTAATACTTTTGCCAAGTTGGTTTTCAACCTCAGCCTTAAATACCTTAAACACGTCCAATGACTGAGATTTCTCATGTATGAGGTAAAGGTAGCCATAGTGTGAATAATCGTCTATGAACATAATGAAATATGGTTGACCATTCCATGAAGGCATAGGGAAAGGTCCACAAATATTCAGTATGTATTAGTTCTAAGACGTCCTGAAGATCTGTTGGCACCTAACCTCCCTTTGTCTATCTATTTCCCCTTAATACACTCAACACAAACTTGAAAGTCTGTCAAATCAAGGAATAAGAATTCCATTCTTGACACAAGTCTTTCAATTCTTTGTTTAGATATATACCTTAAATGCTTGTGCCAAAGTGAAGTAGAATTCTCATTGGTTAATTTGCGTTTAATACCACTGAACTCACATGCAAGGTTTCATTGAAAGAGGCAATAGAATCAAGCAAATACATGTTATCATAAAAGGTCAGAAAACCTATGCCAATAATATTTGAGTTCTAAAAAAGACTAACTGATTGTTTCCAAATGAACAACAATAACCAGATTTGTCCAAAAAAGAAACGGAAACCAAATTCCATCTAAAAGACGTACAACAAATGTCTCTTTCAAATCCAAATAAAATCCGTCTTTAACAATAACCTAAAAGTCCCTATCGCCTCGACTTCCACTCATTTTCCATCGCCCACATAGATGAATCTTTCAACATCATTTGGCTTTCGACAATTTCAGCAACCCTCATAGACACACTAACGTGATAGTAGCACGGAATCTATCCACCAAGTGTGTCTTAGTCCTGAAACCAAATTAACCTCAGAACAAACAAAATGGAGAAATGTACCTTTCTTTGCATGCTAAGCATGATATTTGGCACAATCTCTCTTTATATGTCCGACTCTTCCAGAAGTAACTGCCAAATTCCTTATTTTGTTTCTATTGATGTTTCTTCTAAGGTGGAGCATTTGTAGCTTCTTTATCCTTCTTTCTTTTCATATTCTTGTCCTTAGAGGTACTTGCCAAGTGAGTACTTTCAATCATTTCTTGCTTTAGCCTTTCTTCTTCTTGTACATAGTGAGAAATGAACTCATTAAGAGACCATTTGTCCTTTTGGTAGTTATAATTGACCTTAAATTGACTGAATTGTGTAGGAAGAGAAATCAAAACCAAATACATGAGCAAATCATTAGATCGCTCTAACTTTAGTGCCTTTAGTTTGGAAGCAAGATGAGACATCTCCATGATATTCTCCCTTATATTTCTTTTTCCTATGCTTCATTGAAATTAAGTTCGATAAAATCATACTTGTTTCAGCTTTGTCGGTTTTGGCAAAGCGCTTTCAATTTCCTTAAGAAATTCCTTGGTCGTGGTTACCTTTTCGGACACAATGCCCTGAATGCCTTTAGAACACCACGTTTCATGATCATGAGACTCATGCGATTTGAATGACCCCACTTTCTCAAAGTCCTTTTCCTCAATGGAACTTTTATCTATGGGCGTGGGTTGTTCAATCCTTAGTGCAAGGTCCAGATCCATGCAACCAAGAATGATCATCATGTTCTCTTTCTAGTTCTTAAAGTTACTCCTATTTAACATGGGAATAGAGTTGATCTTCAGGTTATCATAGAGCGGACGCATTCGCTGAAAATCAAAACAAAATAACATGATCACACAAGTTCCAAATCATATAGATAAATTCAAATAATAGTAGGGCCCATCACAAGATACCTAGCATAACATTAATGTTTAGTCTTTGGACTGAAATATTAACTTGTAAGTGGTATTCTCAATGCAATAATGAGTATTGATAGTAAATCCTCAAACAACAAGTCTATCTTTAGATCAACTTATTGCCCACATGGAGCCTAATAACCATCACATAGTCATAACCACAATTGTGCATATAATTCGGCCAAATATAGACCTTCCTTTGGCATCAACACATCTGCATGAATTATTTGTGCAGTAATCAAATGTAGACGATAAATCCTGTCAAACAATAAGCCTATCTTTGGACAGACTTATTATTCACATGGAACCTAACAATCACCACATATTGATTACCAGGTGTGTGCATGTAATTTAGCCAAATACTGATTTTCCTTTGGGCCAATCAATATTCGCAAGAATGACATGCTCAAAATCATCCTTATGTTCCAAAATAAATTGACTTAGACCCGAGAAACTCTTTCAGGCTTGTTGTTTTAGTTTATTTAAAAGGAAAATCGTAACATGGCTACCAAAATTCTTTATGTAACAAAACTGGAATATACATATGTTCTTAATACAATTATAGTAAAGAAAAAGATAATGTACCCTACAAAATATATACATATGTAGTACTCCAAATATTAACAAGTCAAATCCTTATTTGTAAATGAACAAATAATTGAATCTTTTACTAAATCCATCACCATGCCAAAAGAAAAGCCAAACAAAAGTGCAAGATATGTTTCAAA
This sequence comes from Dalbergia oliveri, assembly GCA_030441495.1. Lineage (NCBI taxonomy): Eukaryota > Viridiplantae > Streptophyta > Magnoliopsida > Fabales > Fabaceae > Dalbergia > Dalbergia oliveri. The sequence goes on along the minus strand of JAMLFY010000001.1, from coordinate 25,497,350 downwards.
CAAAAGTTATTCCGCTTTTATTTTTAAGTCCAAATAGAAAGCTAAACATCAACAAATCACCTATTTCTTAATGATTCAATCATGGATCACTGATATCACTTGTAAGCAATTTAGTTCTTTATAATCCCAAGATCATCTATGTTAAATCATTAAGAAAAACAAATAGACTAATTACGGAAGCATACCTGAATCCATGGGAATCGATTGATGTTTTGGTCTATAATTCTTGGCCTTCCAAGTTGATATGTATGCCAAGAGCGATGGCTCTTTCTTTTAATAATGGGATGCAGAAAATGCGTGCGTGTAGCTTGGGAACCATAACGTTTTATAACTCTATAAACCCTAATTTCTAATTCAATCCATCATAAAATTATAACTGGGTAATCAAGGTATCTACAAATAATAAGCACACACTTAATGAGATGATTTGGGGCCATTAACTTATCCTTCTCAGATCACTTTAATTTGGGTCAAACTTTATAGTAGCACACAATATACAATTATATATACAAGTCCATAGATTTTACATCATTCTCATAACAAACCACCCCTCTCATATGATATGTCCACATATATGTGTGTGTGTGTGTGTGCGTGAAACTGTAACATCCTCCCAAGTGCAACCTCATCCTTAAGTCATGACATTATGCTTAGAGTTGTTACTTATAAATTAGACCTTTCTTAGTTATCTATAGCAAGATCGATTGAATCGTGAAGTAACTAATCCTGATTCTATTAAAATGTGTAACAAAGAAACACAAAATTTATTGAATACATAGCTAAGTACAAGAGGAAGCTCTTCTAAGAGCTTTAGTACAATACGTTCTCTATTTCAACAACATTTCTAACCGCAGTCATACACACATATAAGCATATATGCATCATAATGCATGACAATTCTACGGAAACATAGGCGGTCCAATCCTAAGCTGATAGGATAGTCAACTTGATACCAAAATGTAACACCCTCCTAATTACCATATTATACTCTAGTATTGACATAGTAATTAGTAGCGTATTACTTATATCGATGATCTATACTAGTCAAAATATAAGGTGATGAAGAAATTCTGATACATATGTTGCCACACCCATATTCACATATACAAACATCATGTCTCAGTTACAATATGTACATCATAATAGTAAAGCCAACGAGACAACCCCAAAACTAGTCACGAACTCCATAGCAAAAGGGCTAGTCCCCACCTAATACCTAGCCTGCTAAGTATTCAGCCCGACAAAATATCATATAGATACAACGGAACTAAAACATAACATCTAATAGTACATCAGTCTAGGCGCTGGTAAAGTCCTAACACTACACTACTACTACGTACACGCCAAAAGTCTCAAGAATCTCGCACCCTCCTCCAGGAAGCCGTTGGCCATTGGCATGATAGCTCGCCTCTCTGGGCGTTTGGCCCTCATGGGTCTGAGTTTAAGGAGGATGATGACGAAGGGTCGTCTGCTAGAGGGGGCACAAGTGGTGTAGGTGGGGCTACAAAAACATCGGGGTGTGCCATGTGTAGAGGAACACCATCGTATAGAAACCCGGGTCAAACTCAAGGGGTAAATACAGAAGTGCTGACAACCGCTGAAGAATATGTAGGCTCAGATCTGGGAATATGCCACAACATATAAGGAGTCCGGATCGGCGTAATGCCACTGCCACTGGGCGAGTCAAAGGAGAGAATCACCGATAGCATCTGGGATCTGAATACAATACAACATATATACACATAGGGATGAGAATATTATAAAATCCTCAGTGAGTCCTCCTTCACGTATGAATAGGCATAATTAGGCATTTCATCCACATAGATAATATCATGTAAGGTCATATGCAAGAGTACTTCTAAAAAAAAAACAATAATGATAGTTACACATTTAAGGAACTCACTTCGGTGCCATGTTTCTCTTTTCTTTAACATAAGGATGGCTTAAATCTACATCAAAGATATTTCCAGTGGATAATTCCACCATGGACAATAGAGCTAAGACATGAGCTCATTCCTATCCGTGATCATCGGACTTCATTTTTTTCCATTTCGAATCACACATAGTTCTACTCCTAGCCGATACATCCATCGACTCATAAAATCCCTAAGGAAGTCCTTTCTTTGGCCTTCCCTAATTAATCTGTATAAGCCTTGTTTCTGTTTTCCCTATATGTTAAAAGTATGCACAAGTGAAATGTATAAATTCTCTTTTCGCATATGAGTAATTCTAGTACTTTTCTCTTTCCCCAAAGCATGCATAAACCATATATATGCATTCATGCACAATGTAATCCTTATTCTTTTCTCATAAATCAATCGTTAGAGTTCATAGTATGCTTTTATTCACATCCTAGTTGAATTACAAGTCATTATAGTACTAAATCAACCTATGTAATTCATTTCAGCATATCGCAGAATCTGTGCTTAAGTAGCAAAAATTATTTTCCCTTACACATGGTCGATTCAAGGGCCACAAAAATTATCCATGAAAATTCAATGTGTCTAGGAGGCCCTGTAAAAATATCAAGACAAACGAAGATCTCTAACTCCTTTAGTAAATTGCACAAATTTTGTGGTCAGGGGCCACTAATTCACAGATTAGACTAGAGTTCTCATAATTTTTAACCCAAGCAAATGATTGAATCAATGCATAATAAAATTTACAGTGATACTTCAATATGTTATTAACATCCTATAAGAATTTCAAATGCTCATTCAATCATTTGCTATGGTAATAAAATTAGATAATCATATTACTTCAGTTACAACAATCAAGATAGCATTAGTCTTATTTTGGTTTCTGATTTTTTAGGCAGTAAACCATAAAATCAATACCCAAGAAAATTCATGTAGTTAGGTTAAGATTTAACTCCAACATATAATATTTTATAGCTCATGAACTAACCAAAACTATACCAGAAAATTCATTCATAACTACTACTTGCAGGAAACTGAAAATCCAGCAGCCTAGTCCAAACTTCTTTTGATAAAAAACCATTTTCTTACACCATCCAAACACACCACCAAAATTAATTCATCAATATCAACATAATATCATCCAACACCAATATAAATTTTGGACCTAGCTCAAACCAAAATAGATCAGAAAAATTTGACAAGGAAAGGCAACAAAATCCCTACTTTTAGCAACTTAGTGGATCTTTGGCTCCAAGTTGATCCAAGCTTGAATCCTTTCGCCCCAAAGCTCCCAAACCAACTTCAAACCCTTCTTAGATCAGCGAGGTGTGAGGTGACAAGACAAGGTTTGATGAGGAATAGAGATTTTGTTCGGTTAGATTTGTAGAGATCAAGGTGTAGAACAAGTTTAATGAAGGAACTTTGAGGTTTCAACAACTCTAGGCTAGTGTTTCTGGGCTAGAAATCAAGATCAAGCTCTTGAAGATGAAAATTGAGGCTGTTCTCTCTCTTTCCCTTACTGGCCCAAAATGGTTTCTAGCTTGGAGAAGAAGTTTGTGACTTGGCTTCTTTATATTTAATGCATGAAGATATTATGTAATAAAGAAATCAATTTGTGTAATAAAGAAAAATGGATGCCTAGGATTTAATCTTGGATTTTAAGATTAAATCTTGGCATTCCATGTATCCTAAATGGATAGATATTATTCATTGGTGATGATAGAAATATCTTTCATGTTAAAAATCACACACCAAAATTTCCTCGAATGGGTAAACACCATACCCGATAAAACCGATATTACTTGAAAATTAATTCTAAGCATAAAATTTTTATTTCTAATTATTTCTAACCTTATTCCCATGTTTTCCTAATTTCGGGCACCTTTGGGTCCCGAATCCAAAGTTTCGCTCTCAGGCGGCCTGGACTCGCAAAATACTATTCATCTTTTTTTTTGGTACTTGATCATAGAGTCGTTCTCATCACAACTACGTCTATCAAAAACTTAATATTCTCATTAACCATTCCTCAATCAATTTCTAAAGAAAAGAACTAGGATGTTACATTACCGCCCACCTTAATAAAAATTTTGTCCTCAAAATTTTGTACCTGGAAACAATTCGGATAATCTTTCTTCATGGTTGACTCTAACTCCCATGTGAAATCTTCCTTCCTGGCCCACCCCAAGCTACTTTTACTAGTTACCGATTTATTCCTCAGTTGCTTGACTTTTCTATCCACGATTTAGCGGGAGGCGTTTGAAATGTTAAGTCATCCCGTAACTGTATAGATTCAGGTTCAATGATATGGTTTGGGTCTGGGTGATACATTCTAAGTTGAGATACATGGAAGACATCATGAAGATTGGATAAAGGCGGGGGTAGGGCTATTTGATAAGCGTTGACCCGATCCGTCAAAGGATTTGGAAAGGGCCTATAAACCTAGGTGACAACTTTTTGACCTTTAAAGCCCTACCTACTCCCGTAGTGGGTGTGACCTTCAAGAATACTTGTTCTCCCTCCTGAAACTCTAAAGGCTTCTTCCTATTATCCGCATAGCTCTTTTGATGACTCTATGTGGTGAGGATTTTATCCTTGATTTTCTGGATTTGTTCCATCGTCTAATTAACTAGATCGAGTCCCAACAACCTTGCTTCCCCGAATCATACCAACACAATGGAGATTGACATTTCCTTCCATATAAGGCTTCATATGGGGCCATGTCAATACTGGCATGATGGCTATTATTATAAGCAAACTCACCAATGGGAGCAATTTATCCCAACTTCCCTTCTACTCTATGCACATGCTCTCAGCATATCCTCCAAAGTCTGTATGGTGCGTTCGGTTTGTCCTCGTTTAGGGTGATAGGCCATACTTAAACAAAGTTTGGTTCCAAAGGCCCTTTGGAAAGCTCCCAGAATCTTGAAGTAAAGTGGGGATCTCTCAGAAACTATTGAAGAAGGAACACGTGTAGTCTCACTATTTCTTGAATGTACAAAGAAGCTAACTTATCCATAGGATAACTAGCTTTGATGGGTAAGAAATGAGCAGACTTGGTCAACCTATCCACTATAACCCATATAGTATCATGACCTGACGATGTCCTTGGCAAACTCATTACAAAGTCCATGGAGATACTTTCCCACTTCCATTCTGGGATTTCTAAGGGGTGTATGGTCCAGCGGACTTTTGGTGTTCTATTTTGATTCTCTAACGAGTTAGGCTCTTCTGGATAAACTCTATTATATCTTTCTTCATCTCAGGCCACCAAAACATCTCTTAAGATCTGCATACATTTTACTAATTCCAGGGTGTATGGTGAATTCACCTCTATGCGCCTCCTTTAATATCTCCTGTCCAAGATTACCACTTGCAGGTACCCATACCCTATCCTTATATCTCCATATACCTTGCTCCTAAGTAAACTCTGGTAACTTCCTTGTATGAGCCGATTCTAAAATCTCTTGAAATTCTCGATCTTCATGTTGTGCAGCCAAAATTTGTTCCTTGAACTCACTCGTTACTCTTATTTGACCTAACAACACACTCTCAGGGTCACAGGCGTACCCATGCTAAGCTTCTTAAAGCCTTCTACTAACTCTTTCCTTAATCATCAGGGATGTTACACTCAGGGATTTCCTGCTCAATGCATCAGCCACAACATTCACCTTGCCTGGATGGTAATTCGCTGAACTCATAATCCTTAAGGAATTCCATCCACTATCTTTGCCTCAAATTCAACTCCTTCTGATAAAAAAGATATTTTAAACTTTTATAATCAGAGAAACATTGAACTGTACACCATAAATATGGTGTCGCCAGATCTTTATAGCAAAAACCACAACTGCAAGCTCAAGGTCATGAGTTAGGTAGTTCACTTCATGGGGTCAACCGTGAAGCATAGGCAACCACGTTTAATCCTACATCAACACACACCCTAAGCCTTTACTAGAAGCATCGCAATAAATCTCAAAGGATTCATGGGGATCAAGTAACACCAATATAGGAGCCATAGTCAACTTTTGCTTCAACTCTTGGAAACTACTTTCATACTCTGGCATCCACTTGAATTGAGCGTTCTTTTGGGTCAACTTTGTCAAGGGTAAGGCTAGCTGGGAAAAACCCATAATAAATTGCCTATAGTATCTAGCTAATCCTAGGAAACTTCGAATCTCATCACCGTGGCTAGTCATCCCCAATGAAGTACTAATTCCACTTTATTGGGATCTATGGAGACTCCTTCTCGTGATACTACATGGCCAAGAAACTTAACCTCTCCCATCCAAAACTCACATTTTTACAATTTAGCATACAACTTCCTCTCCCTTAGGATTTATAACATAACCCTAAGATGCTCGCATGTTCCTCTTCGATCCTTGAATAGATAAGAATGTCATCTATAAAGACAACTACGAATTTATCCAAGTACGAACTGAAGATTCGGTTCATATAATCCATGAATACCAGGAGCATTGGTCAATCCAAAAGACATCACCCTATACTCATAATGTCCATATCGAGTTCTAAAAGCAGTTTTGGGGATATCCTCGTCCCGAACTCGAATCTGATGGTACCTGATCTAAGGTCAATCTTTGAAAAAACGTTGCCCCACATAATTGATCCATGAGGTCATCAATTCTTGGCAAAGGGTACTTGTTCTTGATTGTTACTTCATTCAACTGTCTATAGTCCACACAAAGCCTCATACCCCCATCCTTTTTCTTTACAGAAGAACAAGGCTCCCATGGAGAGGCACTTGGTCTAATGAAATGTTTTCCTAGTAGCTCTTCTATCTATGACTTTAATTCCTTCAACTCTAAGGAGGACATCCTATAAGGAGCAATTGAAATAGGACCTGTTCCTAAGACCAACTCAATGAGAATTCTTCTTCCTTCTTGGCGGAAACTTTGGAATATTAACTGGGAACACATCTAGATACTCCCTCACCACTAGAATCATACTCACTTCATGGTTGCTTTCAGTTTCACTAGCCGAGAGGAGAACATATTCCTGCAGTTCGTCTTACTAGGGTTAGGTGTCACTAGGTCTAAGTAAAAAAAACGAGGGACCATAGAAATAGAAGGAGATATAGGGGAAAATCCGCAGTTATAGTAGGACTATGTAAAAGCACATGATTTGGTACCAGCCAATCCATACCTAAGATGACTTCTAAACCAAATAAAGGGAGGCAAAATAAATTGGTAGTAAATTCTCTAGTGTTTATAAGAAGAAAAAGGTTCATGCATGCCTACGAGTCCTAATAGGCCCGCAGTAGGGATGGATACAAGAAGATTATAAGATAACTCAAACAGATAATCCTAAGCTTTGTACATAGTCATGGGATATAAAAGAATGGGTAGCACCCGAATCATCCAGTACATGTAAGGTATTACCATTTATTTCACACTTACCTCGGATGAATTTGCAGATTGAGAAGCTTCCTTGGCACTCACGCAAAACACGTCCTTGTTGTTGTTGCCTAAGGATGGGCTGCTGAACTTTCTTGTTTGGGCATTCAAATATCTTGTGTCCTAGTCTACCACAATTGAAGCACACAATTTGCATTGTCAGCATGGCCTATTCCATGATATTTCCTATATTTAGGGCATTCTATCTCCGGTCTTGGAGATTGAAGCTGCTTCCCTCTATTGTTGTTATTAGGTGGAAATCTCCCCTAGGCTAGTGTCCGGCTTGAATCGAGGGCCTTGGGGTGCTAATCCTCTTCCTGGCATTGTTTTGCGCATACTTGAGGTTTGCGAGCTTCTTGTTAGACTCCTCGCGCGCTAACACTTATTCACCAAGGTAGGGTAATCTCAAATCTCCAAGAGGCTTCCAAGCCTTCAATGTCTTCACAGACCCCTTCATATTTCATGCATTTCCAAACTTCATCTGGATCACGTTGGTAAATCGTAGAAAACTTGCAGAGCTCTTCAAATTTAGCTGTATACTCTACTACACTCATAGGTCCTTGTTTAAGAGCCATAAACTCTAACTCCTTCGTGTTCCTCACCGAAGTAGGGAAATACTTATGGTAGAAAGCCTCTTTGAAGATATCCAGGTAACCTCGTCTGGGAAGCTTCAAATAATCCCTGGTACCAACCCACTAGAACTCACATCTGCTTCTAGCATATAGGTGGCAAAAGCCACCTTTTGAATCTCTATCAGGGCAGAAGCTAGAAAATCTTTTCCATTGCCTTGATCCACTCTTCTGCTTTATAGGGGTTAAAAACTCCTCCAAAAGGCGGGGGGTTGGCTTTTCTAAATTCAGCAAATTTCTGAAATTCCCGTCCACTTCATTTCCTCTGGGTTGCCAAGGGTCCTGCTCCTCATTGGTTCAGTCTTTCCATCATTCAATTGGCAATTGCAACGTGTTCCCTCATTGCGGCCATCTCATGAAAGGTATTCATCATTTCTGTGTCATTTCCCACTTTGCTCCTACTTTGCCGATTTGAAGTCATTGATCCCTATCACACAAAACAAAATATTGAGTTGATCAGGCTCAATACCAAGCTAAGTGTGGCGGTAACCCACAACATTCCTAACCGCAGTCATACACACATATAAGCATATATGCATCATAATGCATGAAAATTCTACGAAAACATAGTCGGTCCAATCCTAAGGCTGATAGGATAGTCTCTGATACCAAATGTAACACCCTCCTAATTACCATATTCTACTCGAATATTGACATAGTAATTAAGCGTATTACTTATATCGATGATCTATACTAGTCGAAATATAAGGTGATAAAGAAATTCTGATACATATGTCGCCACACCCATATTCACATATATAAACATCATGTCTCAGTTACAATATATACATCATAATAGTAAAGCTAACGAGACAACCTCGAAACTAGTCACGAACTTCGTAGCCAAAGGGCTAGTCCTCCACCTAATACCTAGCTTGCTCAAGTATTCGGCCAAACAAAATATCATATAGATACAACAGAGCTAAAACATAATATCTAATAGTACATCAATCTCCGCTGGTAAAGTCCTAACACTACACTACTACTACTACATACATGCCAAAAGTCTGAGAATTTCGCACCCATAGGAAGCCGTTGGCCATCGGCACTATAGCCTCGCCTCCGGGGACGTCTGGGCCCTCAATGGTCTAAGCTAAGGAGGATGATGACGAAGGTCGTATAAGGGGTACAAGTGGTGCTGGTGGGGCTACAAAATATCAGGGTGTGCCATGTGTAGAGGGACACCATCATACAAAAAATGGGGTCAAACTAAGGGGTAAATCAAAAGCGCTGAACAAACGACTAAAGAATACGTAGGCAGGTGGGAATATGTCACAACGTATAGGGAGTCCAAATGGGTTGTAGTGCTACTACCACTGGGGCAAGTCAAAGAAGAATAACTGATGGCATCTGGGGAATCTAAATACAATAAAACATATGTACACATAGGGATGAGAATATTAAAAAATTCTCAGTAGAGTCCTCCCTCGCGTATGAACAGACATAATTAGGCATTTCATCCACATAGATAATATCATGTAAGGTCATATGCAAGAGTACTTCTAAAAAAAAAAACAATAATGATAGCTACACATTTAAGGAACTTACTTCGGTGCCATGTTTCTCTTTTCTTTAACATAAGGAAGGTTTAAATCCACATCAAAGATATTTCCAGTGGACAATTCCACCATGGACAATAGACTGCTAGGACATGAGCTCATTCCTATCCGTGATCATCAGACTTCATTTTTTCCATTTCAAATCACACATAGTTATACTCCTAGCCGATACATCCATCGACTCATAAAATCCCTAGGGTAGTCCTTACTCTGGCCTTCCCTAATTAACACTGTATAAGCCTTGTTTCTGTTTTCCCTATATGTTAAAAGTACGCACAAGTGAAATATATAAATTCTCTTTTCACATATGAGTAATTCTAGTACTTTTCTTTTTCCCCAAACCATGCATAAACCATATATATGCATTCATGCACAATGTAATCCTTATTTTTTTCTCATAAATCAATCATTAGAGTTCATAGTATGCTTTCATTCACATCTTAGTTGAATTACAAGTCATTATAGTACTAAATCAACCTTTGTAATTCATTTTTCAGCATATCGCAAATCTCTACTTAAGTAGCAAAGTTTATTTTCCCTACACATGGTCTATTCAAGGGCCACAAAAATTATCAATGACACTTCAATGTGTCTAGAGTCCCTGTAAAAATTTCAAGACAACGAAGCTCTCTAAGTCCTTCAGTAAATTGTACAAATTTAGTGGTCAGGGGCCACCAATTCACGGATCTTACCAGAGTTCTCATAATTTTTAACCTAAGCAAATAATTGAATCAATGTACAATAAAATTTACAGTGATACTTCAATATGTTATTAACATCGTGTAAAAATTTCAAAGGCTCATTCAATCATTTGCTATAGTAATAAAATTAGACAATCATATTGCTTCAGTTACAACAATCAAGATAGCAACAGTCTCATTTGGTTTCTGATTTTTTTAGGCAGTAAACCACAAAATTATTTAAGATTTAACTCCAACATATAATTTTTATAGCTCATGAAACTAACCACAACTATACCAGAAAATTCGTGCATAACTACTACTTCAGGAAAACCAAAAATCTGGCAGCCTAGTCCAAACTTCTTTTGATAAAAACCATTTTCTAACACCATTCAAACACACCACCAAAATTGATTTATCAATATCAACATAATATCATCCAACACCAATAGAAATTTGAACCTAGCTCAACCTAAAATAGATCAGAAAAATTTGACAAGGAAAGGCAACAAAAACCCTACTTTTAGCAACTTAGTGGATCTTTGGCTCCAAGTTGATCCAAGCTTGAATCCTTCCACCCAAAGCTCCTAAACCAACTTCAAACCCTTCTTAGATCAGTGAGGTGTGAGGTAACAAGACAAGGTTTGATGAGGAATAGAGATTTTGCTCGATTAGATTTGTAGAGATCAAGGTGTAGAACAAGTTTAATGAAGGAACTTTGAAGTTTCAACAACTCTAGGCTAGTGTTTTTGGGCTTAGAACTCAAGATCAAGTTCTTGAATATGAAAATGGAGGCTGCTCTCTCTCTTTCCCTTGCTGCCCGAAAATCGTTTCTAGCTTGGAGAAGAAGTTTGTGACTTGGCTTCTTTGTATTTAATGCATGAAGATATTATGTAATAAAGAAATCAATTTGTGTAATAAAGCAAAATGGATGGCTAGGATTTAATCTTAGATTTCAAGATTAAATCTTGGTCTTCCACATGTCCTAAATGGATAGATATTATCCATTGGTGATGATGGAAATATCTTTCGGTATTAAAAATCACACACCAAAATTTTCTCGAACGGGTAAACACCATACCGATAAAACCGATATTACCGAAAATTAATTCTAAGCATAAAATTTTCATTTCTAACTATTTCTAACCTTATTCCCATGTTTTCCTAATTTCGGGCACCTTTGGGTCCCGAATCTAATTTTAGCTTTCAGGTAGGCCTAAAGCCCGTAAAATACTATTCATCTTTTTTTCTTTTTGGTGCTCGATCATAGAGTCGTTCTCATCACAACTATGTACAGAAACTTAATATTCTCATTAAACATTCCTCAATCAATTTTTAAAGAAAAAAAACTAGGATGTTACACGTGCCCATAAAAGGGGACTTTCTAATGCTCATTAAAGGGGACCTTCTCGTGCCCATTAAAGGGGACTTTTTATCTACTTAACATATACATCATCATCAAGCTTATGTAAGTATCCATTCATAGTAAAATTTTTAATCAGGTCTCACAAACCAATCTTTTAAGTTTCTACCATGCATTCACATACATCATACTTGAACCAAATGTCATTACATTACCAATTCAAGGTTTGGGTTCATTTCCAGGCAATTGGGCAGATTTCACATCATTGTAGTACAAATTTCTTTGCACATCAAACAATCAATTCAGAGGCTATCAAAATTCTCTAAAACACTTCAATGTGTTGACAAGGTTCCATAAAAATTTCAGGCAAAAAGAATTCTTAACTGTGTGAAAAAAAATTAGACAAGTTTAGTGGTCAAAGACCACTTATTCACTGTTAAGACTAGGATTCTCATAATTTTTAACCATAGCAAATGATTGAATCAACTTAAAATAAAAATCACAGATATACTTCAAGATGTTATCAACACTTATTGAAAATTTCAAAGCAGAATTCAATCATTTCTATGGTAGTAAAATTAGACAAATTCGCAGCTTCAAGCAAAATTAAGGCAGTACCTATATAGTCTCGGTTCATGATTTTTTTCAAGTAGTAGGAGTCCAAAACAAGGCTCAATAAAATTCATAGAAATAGATAGGATGTTAGATTTAACATATATTTTTTATAGCTCATAAAAATACCCACAATTCCCTCAAAAAATTCATGAACAAATACCGCCTGTACAAAAACTAAAAATCCAGCACATGATTCAAAACTTGTTTTGCCAAAATGGGTTTTCTAACATCATCCAAACACTCCACCAAAATTAATACATCAATATCAACATATTATCAACCAATATAACTAGAAATTTTGGACCAAGATCAATTAGAAATATTCAGAATAAATTTGGGAAGAAAAGGGCAAAGAAAACCCTATTTTTGATGTCTAATGGATCCTTAGCTCCAAGTTGCTCCAAGATTGACCCCTTCCACTTCAAAGCTCCCAAATCAACCTCAAATCCTTCCTAAATCAATGAGGGGTGAGATAGCAAGGTAAGGATTGGTGAGAATTGAAATTCCAATCAATTAGTTTGATAGATTATGAGGAGTAGAACAAGCTTTGTGAAGCAATCTTGGTGTTTTAGTGACTTTGAGCTAGGGTTTTGCAAGCTTTGAATCTTCTCAATGGATGTTTGGAAGAAAGAAACATGGAGATTGTGTTTCAAGGCCTCTTGGCCGAAAATGATGATAGTGGGGTGATAAGGTTGGTGGCTTATCTTTATCTTGACATAAATGTAGTAATTATGTAGGTAAAGTGTAATTTTCTTTATTTTTGGGAAAAGAAATTATATGAATGGCTAGCATTTGTTTTGTTAGTCAAAGAATGAATCTTGTCCATCCAATTGGCTCAAGATAAGTGGCTCACTTTAACTTTGGGAGCAAGTAGGTTTAAATATTAAAATTGCACATCGAAATTCCATGAACGGATGAGATATTGGCTCAGAAGTAAAATATAATAAACGAAAGGCCATGATTGAAACTTACTTTCAAGTTTCAATCCTTGCTATCCACTTGGCATAAAGTGGCTGGTAAGGGTTACTTGGCCACCAACTAACTTATACGGTATCAAAAACCACACATTGAAAATCTATTGAACAGGTAAAACACCATCCCAAAAATCAAACATTGCCCGAAAATTAATTCTAGGTATAACTTTTCATTCCTTATCATTTCTAACCTTAACCTTCTCTTTTCTCATCTAGAGCGTTTCTCGGTCCAGGATTTAGGTTTCAACTATCCCAACAAGCCCGTGGGTCAGGACAAGATCACTATTAGCCAGGTAAAAATTTTTTTTATCAAGTCCGTTGGGCCATCCTCATTGTTGCTAAAACTATCAGATTTTTTAAATTATGACTAATAAAACTCAAATTAATTTTTAAATAATTTTTATGGTGTTACAAAAACCATATTTTGTTAAGGTCCTTTTTGTATATAAGAAAATAAAGAAAAATGATATAAAAAAAAACAAAAAAATAATATTTTTCTTTTCATTAGCACATTTTATTTATTTATTTTATTTTTCAATTTTTTTTAATTAGCATCATATCTTTTCAAATTACTTAGCATCTTTTCTAATTAGCATTAGATCTTTTTAAATCAGCATCAAATTTTTCTTTCAATTAAATCTTTTTTTCAATCAAATCTTTTTTTTTTTTGGTTATCAAATCTTTCTAATTTTACCCAATCAAATCTGTTTTTTTTTAAATGAACATTAATCAGCATTTTGTTAGTATCAATTATTCGTTGTTCCTTTTTTTTCACATATAATTCTGCATAAATAGGCATTGATTTTTTAGTAGAGATAACAACACAGAAATCATTTTTTCCATCAGAGGCGGCACGTCCCTAATAGCATCTCAATCACAATACTAATCAAAACATTTTCCCGATCATCACCATTTTCATAACCAACCACTACTTAAACCACTCACATCATCTTTGAGCCTATTTTTCCTTGCGCGTCCTTTGTCATTGCCGAGTTCAACCATTGCCACAAACCATGCCTCACTCTTCCATGACCAGAACCTCCGTGAAGTGTTACCCCTTAACTCGCAAATTTTGTTGCCCGCATAGCATAATCTCTCCATTCATTGTCGCAAGTCTCCGCCCTTGTCCAAGCATCTTATCATGCCGAGCACAACGGAGGTAACCCAAGTCGATTGCGAGCCGCCGTTGCCACGGTGGTCGTTCCTCAAGCTACCTTTGTGCCTTCACTTCCTCGTAGTCTCCATTCTTATTTGCTTCCACTTCACATTAAATTGTTAGCGAATAGGTTCGGTCTTCTCTTTTTATGTTTTAGTATCATTTTATTTCCTTTGTCTTTTTTTCTTTCTTAGTTAAGCCCGTCTTTTTTTTCTTGTTCCTTTATTTTCACTAAGTTTTGTTTGTTAGTCTTTTGGCATTTATGAATTAGGACATTTGGGTTAGAGTTATTCTTTTGGTTTAGGCTATGTTGTTTTTTTTTTTAAGTCTTGGTATTTAAATTTTAGGTCTTCCTTCTTTCAAAAATAAACAAAAAATAAAAAATAAATATTTTTATCCATGCAATGGCCTATAGTCATGATTGAGAGGTGGATGCCTCCCTCATATATTATTGCATTGTAAAGGTTCACTAAGTAGCTTAGTGCTACCTTGAACCCTATGCACAAGCGGATTTCCTTTTTAAATAATTGGTTCATAAAAATTCTTTGTCATAAATAAAATCAATCAACACACTTTTCTTCTTTTTAATTAAAATCTATCAACACACACTTATTTTTTACAAGAACGACGTGGCTTTGAGTTCCTCATTGCACTAGAGAATACGTCGATATAGCCAACAATTATCAAGCCAAAATCTTTTTTCGTAGATTTTTTTTGTTTTAATTTTAGCTTTATTTCTTTGTAAATATATAATTGTTATAATTTTTGGGGGAAAAGTAAATATTCTAAAGTTATAAATAAATTTGCATTATGAGCTCTAGGGTAACCATATTTATACGGATGTATTAGGGTGCAAGTGGGATTAAATTTCCACCCTTCCCTAATCATAATCAAATTCCAACTCAAATCTCTTTAAAAGACCAGTTTTGATCAAATAAAAGGTTTTCCAATTTTAGCCAGAATTAAAAATGGTGGTGACTCCCATTTTCTTTTTTTAAATTGATTTTCATTCTCGTTAGCACCCTTAGAGTATGTTGTGACAGGTTTGGCAACTCAGGGGATAGTTAGAAAATCAAGCCTATTAGAGTAAATTATGCAAATAATTATAACTTTATAATATTTATTTTTCCCTTTCATACTACTTTTTTTAATAAAGTCTTCCTTTTATTTATTTGTTTACATTTGTGTATTTTTCTGTAAATATTTGTTACTCAAACCTTAGGATAGATGACTTTTTGTATATATATATTGTTTGGGCTTTTCTTTAGAAATATCTATGCTCCTCACACACAATGCACCATTACTATCTCACACACATTTTAGCTTTATACCCAAGCTTGTGCAACCTGGGGATTAGGTAGGGTCCCAACATTGTCATTGAGGGGCTTCATGCCCACTTGGCATTTGGGGACACTACCCAGATTGTTATTGGTATCATGGATCTGTCATATTGAGAGGGTTCATCCCTACTTGTGATCCTTTCATGAACGGGCCTCTATCCTTATGGGTAGGGGCAATTATGGGATTTATGGCCTTTAGAAGTCTAGACCCATCCCAAAGCACTAATAGAATAACCTAGTGATTAAACATTTTTGTCCCCTAGGTCTCACCCTTTAAGACACAAAGGAGCATCTATTTCCCTGATATCTCACTCATTCACTGTATATATCTCCAACATACATGCATACATTTTCATATAAAACAAAAAAAAATTCTTGCAAACATGTCATACATTATGCATCCATTGCAAAAAAAAAAAACTCGTTTTACATACATTCCATCTCATGCATACATGGCATGCATTCATTTCCTTCACTCTTTCTCATAATAAGCATGTCATGCATAGTTCACCTTTATCACCCATTCATGTATACATCACATTGACATATCATATGAAAAAAAAATGGAAATCATTTGACATTAATTTTCATGCATTCATAAAAAAATGGCATGTATTCATGCACAAATCTTTTTTCATTCATAGTCCATAGGAAAAAAAAAAGAGTAAAAATCACTCGACATGCATCACTACATCCATACACAAAAAAATTCAAACATGCATTCTCATTTCTCATATATCCATTCCTTAGTTTGCATCATGCATTTTTCTCGCATATTTTTACATGCATTCATGCACGAGCCAAAAAAAGGAAAGTCATCATTTCATACATTCATGATTTTTTCCATACATGTAGTTCATCTAGCATGCATACATCTTTACACATTAGCATAACCTCAAAGGAAGATCCATTTTCCTTTCATTCTTAACTCTAGTGGATAATTTATTTTCTTTAATTTCAATAGTTTGCTGTTTCCAAACATTACTACCCCAAGGGGAACTTTATCTGATTCCAAATAGCTTTGTTTGAAAAGCCTATCAAGAAGCCATGGCAGGAGAAAGGGATTTTGGAAAAAAGCTTGACGATTGAAGGCTGTGATGTATGAACAAGTAGAGCAGCTCAGAAGCTATCGCAACAATGTGCTAACCCAGGGCACTGGAACTAATAACTTCAACCATGAAGAACTAGGATATGATTCAGATGGGAATGATAACAATGCAATCCTACATGACAAGCCTAAGAAAGAGGTGGAGCGATGAAACTCAAACAAGAACTGGAAGAAAGCCTACAAGAATAGTTCTGAATGCTATGAGGGCCCAACCCTTATGGCCCAATGAGTATCGATGACCTATGTCTAGCTCCTAGTGTTTCCATTCCCAAGGATTTCTAGATGCCTGAGTTCATCAAATTCGATGATAGCACTAATTCTATCATGCACCTTCGAATGTATTGCACCAAGATGGGAATGTGGTTCAAATATGAGAATTTCCTAATCCATTTTTCTAGAGAGCTTGGACGGAGCTCATGGGAGTGGTACATGCAAACGGATCGAACACAAATCAAATGTTGGGAGGACTTGGCACAAGCTTTTACCAATCAGTACAAATTCAATTTGAATGTCATTCAAAGAAAGAAAGGAAGGAATGAGACATTCAAAGATTATTCCCAAAGGTGGAGAGCTATGGCCGCTAAAGTCATCCCACCAATGCTAGGACAAGAGATGTATTCCTACTTCATTCACACACTAGAAGGTCCATTCTTCAAGAATGTGTTTGGGACCCATGTCAGGGAGTTTGTGGACTTGGTGGAAATTGGGAAAGAATTGAGGCGAATATCCAAGAGGGGAAGTTGGAGTTAATAGAAGATGAGTTGCAACCCAAGCAAGGGTCATTCTACAAAAAAAGGAAACACTGTGAACCTTGTACAACCACAGCACCTATCTCAATCCTACAAGCTAACCTTCCAACCAAACCACTACCCATCCTACAAACACCCATGTTACCCATCTTCCACACCTTATCCATCCCCTACACGCTACCCACCTCAGCCATATCAAGTAAATCATATCTCCTCCCCTCCACTATATGCACCTTTTAAACCTAGACCTCACCAAATCATGCCTCCAAATCACCAAAGAACCCCTTTCAATACCACTAGCCCAAGACCACTAAGAAACAATCGTCCCTTACCCAATTTCGGAGTAAGCAACTCTAAACTATTTAAGAGTTTGTGTGATGCAAATCTATTAGCTCCACACCCTCCTGGTATTGCAATGCCACCATATCCTCACTGGTTTAATCCAAATCGTGTGTGTGAATATCACTCCAACACTCTTAGGCACTCGATTGATGACTGCAATGGTTTCAAAGATATTGTGTAGGATCTAATTGATGTCAAGCCATCGAAATACAAGTTGCAAGGGTAGAAGAAGGCTTTGTTGGAAATAATAGTGCTTGAATTCATTATTATTGAACTCATTGTTGCATCTTTTGTTTGCTTATGTCCTAAGACTTGTTTATGATTATATGTGGTTTTTGCCCAATCATTATATCATTTGTTTCCTTTCTTACCACTGTTATTGTTTCACTTCATTAATCATATCCCTTCTCTTAAACTAAGGCAGAAAATAATCATGAAAATCCATTAATTGATTATTGTGTTACAATGAGTTTGAATAACCATGGTCATGATGAAGATCCTAAACTATGCGAATAATTTGTTCAAGTGTTGACAAATGGCAAATCAAAGATCAAAATGTCACTATCACCTAAGGGAATCATGCAGTTTGTTGTCATAATGGCAAGAGCATTTGGCCTCGAATATTTTGGTTGAATGACTCAGTTTTGAAGTACATCATATCATACCAACGATGATCCAAGCAAATACGCAACATTCTGCAAGAAATGACTACAAAGAAGAAGTAGCATAGGACACTTTGTCAAGCGCACATTTTGGAAAAATCAAGAAAAGAAGAAGGCTCGCTAGATTGGCAATAAAAAATAATATAGGCAAGAGTTAAGAGCCAAGAAAAAAAAGAGAGAAAGAGAAGAGACAAAAAAGAAAGAGCTCGCTAGATTGAAATCCCAATACGTCGATCTAGGCAAAAGTTAGAGCAAGAAATACCCATTAGGTTGAAAACCTGAAAGGGCGACCTGGGAAAATGCATCAAGAGAGAGCTTACAGGAAAGGACTTTTGATGAAAGCCCAAACTGGGCAATTTGATTTGGTGACAAAAGATCAATGAAGAGGCATCTAACAGAAGACGAAACGTCAACTTTCATATACATACTATTTTATCACATAGCGAAGGATTGTAGTCTTGGTTATGGCTTCAAGCTCAATGTAACTGAATAATCAATTAAATGGGTTAATTTGATTAATTATGCACTTCTTCCAATCTTTCATACACCCTCACCTCTTTTTTCTATTTTCATCCTTTTCTTGAATTAAGCATAATCATGAGATCATACAAGGTCAATGGGCATTGGCTAAGAGTTCAAGAGAAGTTCACTAAATCAAAAGCCTGAAAAAAAAGGATAAAAAAAAGAGAAAAGAAAAGCCCGCTAATGAAAACAGAAATGGCAGTCTAGGCAATAGTTAGGGCAAGCAAAAGAAAAGGCTCGCTAGATTGAAAACTAGAAATGGCGATCTAGGCAAAAGTTAGAGTAGAATCAAGATAGCTTCTAACAATGCAAGGGCAAGGGCTGAAAATAAGAATTAAGGGAAGTCAAAAAGAGAAAGATAAAATGGACTTCCAAAAGAGAAGTCAATGACAGTGGCTTTTGAACAAAATGGCTCATTTGGAATTAGCCTAAGGCTTTTCAAGGAATAGTGTTTGAAAGCAGCAAACTGGGCAAATTTTTTTTTTCTTTCTTTCTTTGCTTTCCATTAGTAAAGTGTACATATCATATTAGATCCTTCATTCTTGCATTATCAAATCATCCAGGCATGTCATCATTCTTAAAAAATAAGAGAGAGAGAGAGAGAGAGAGAAAACTCTAAACTAGGGCAATTATTTAACCACTCGGACAATCAGTTTCTTCTTCTCCTCTTTGTGAAATCATTCATCATCAAATAATCTAGGCATAATGTCATAGTCATTAGATCATTCATCATATCATCATTACATCATCTAATCATCCCTAGGCATTTGTATCATCTGATCATTCACTGCAAAGCATTTACTCCTTTACATATATCTCTCTCAATCCTAATCATTCATCTTTATCTTATCACATCATCATATTATTTAATTTTCAACAATTATCACATCATTTAATTTTTAGGTTATCATATCATTTACTTTTCGTCATTATCACATCATTTAATTTTCAGTAATTATCACATTTAATTTTCAATAGTTATCATATCATTTACTTTTGCATTATCACATCATTTACTTCTTTACAATTATCACATCATTTATTTATTTTTTAGAAACTATTACATCATTTACTTTTTCATAATTATCACATCATTTACTTTTTTGTTGTCACATTATATATTTTCCAACAATTATCACATCATTTATTTTCTTACAACTATTACATCATTTATTTTCTTGCAATATCACATCATTTACTCTTCTGTTTCATCACAATTATTTACTTCTCTACCTCATCATAATCATTTACTTTTATCTTAATCATGATCATTTACTTTCATATGCTTTCACAATCTTTTACATGCTTTCACAGTCTTTCACAATCTTTACATGCTTTCATAGTATTTACATGCTTTACATTCCTTCACACGTCTTTACTTCCAGTCTTTTAAATTTCACATCCGTTTAAATTTCAAGTTTTTCATTTTCACATGCTTTTAATTTTAGAAGTTTTTACTTTCACATGCTTTTGTATTTCACTAGTTTTTACTTTCAGTCTTTTAAATTTCTTATCCACTCAAATTTCAGTTTTCACTTTCACTTGCTTTTCATTTCATAAGTTTTAACTTTCACATGCTTTTATAGTTCACAAGTCTTTACTTTAAGTTTTCACTAATCATCACATTGCCATATTTTAATAGCATCATTGAGTCATTTATTTTTATCATCACCATCCATCTTTGCACTTCCACCCTCCTCACTCCCAATTCATGCATCCTCATCATTTATTTTGGTCGGCTAAAATATATGTTCATATCTTTACTTGTTCCTTACAAAGAAAATATCGAAAACTTCAATTTTTTTTATATTTTCTAGTAAGAACCAAGTAAAGATAACTGTAAACACCATATTTTGCCTAGGTCCTTTTTGTATATAAGAAAAATAAAGAGAAAAATGACAAAAATAAAAAAAAATAATATTTTTCTTTTCATTAGCACATTTTATTTATTTTATTTATTTATTTTTCTTTTTCAATTTGTTTTTTTTAATTAGCATCATATCTTTTCAAATTAGTTAGCATCTTTTCTAATTAGCATTATATCTTTTAAATCAGCATCAAATTTTTCTTTCAATTAAATCTTTCTTTTTCAATCAAATTTTTTTTTGTTTGTTATAGATCTTTCTAATTTTACCCAATCAAATCTTTTTTTTTTAATCAACATTAATCAGCATTTTGTTAGTATCAATTATTCGTTGTTGCATTTTTTTCACATATAATTCTGCATAAATAGGCATTGATTTTTTGGTAGAGGGAACAACATAGAAATCATTTTTCCATCAGAGGCAACACTGTCCCTAATAGCATCTCAATCACAATCCTAACTGGAAAACATCTTCCCGATCATCACTATTTCATAGCCAACCACTACCTAAACCACTCACATTATCTTTGAGCTTATTTTTCCTTACACAGCAGCCATCACCCCCATCTAATAGCCATCAAACTTCCACTATTCGATCTATCATCACCACTATCAACCTTGCGCGCCCCTCTGTCATTGCAGTTCACCACTACCATGAACCACCGTGATTGCTCTTCCATGACCGCAAAACCTCTGAAGCGTTACCTCGTAACTTGCAAATTTCACCGCCCGCAGAGCGTCAACTTCACCATTCATTGTCGCAAGTCTCCGCCCTGTCCAGCGTCTCTATCATGCCCCGCCAACACGCGCAGAGCCAATGTAACGCCCAGGATTTTTACTATCGTTAGAATTACCAATTACTCTAGGTAATTCTTACATAAAATTTGAGACCGAACAATCCTCAATAAAGGAATATAACATTAGAAGAAAGGTTAGGAGCAATTCATGCGAGAGTTGCAAACCAGGACCTGTACGTGTAAAATGACCAAAATGCCCCTTATTTTACCAGAAAATGAGGATTGTGGGCCCCACCCATCCTCAATGGGATGTTTTGATGATAATAAGGGATTGTTTGTGTTATGTGTGTTAAAAGAGGAGAAGAATCCTAATTTTGAGCTCCAACGCGTGAAATGACCAAAACGCCCTGCCTGTTTTAACTTCCAATTTGCGTGCCAACTGAGCCCAAACCTCACTAAAATGTTTTTAAACATGTTTTTAAGCTATGATTAACCATTAGTTAAGCTCGGGTGGTCTCGGAAAATTTTAAGTAAAATTACCATTTTGTCCCTGTTTTTGTGGAGTTTTGCAAATTTTGAGATTTTTGATTCATATAGCAAAACATAAGCAATATTAGGCTCAAATTAAAGGTTATTAGATTCTAATTATTAATCTAGAGTCAAAATTATTTATTTAGATTGATTAGAACTTAAAATTGCTTAAAAACACTCAAATTGCTTACTAATTCACCTAAGCCCTTAATTATAAATTCTCTAATTTGCAAAGATACCTACCTACACCTACATAATACATGAAACACACAAATTTTATCCTCCTTTGGCTGTAATGCATGAAATTTTGGTCCATAATGCATCAGAAAATTTGTCAAAGAATGCACAAAAACCAAGGTATGAAAACAAGGGGCCATGAAAACATGATTCCATGTTTTAAGCCACCAAACAAGATGATTTTTCTTCCTTGTTTCCTCTTCAAATTTGGTCTTTCCTCCTCCCTTTGTCCATTTATGAGCCTCAACATCTCTATAAATAGGTGTAACACCCTAATATTTAACCCCAATATGCCTAGGACGTATCAAGACTAATTATTAGTTATTACTTCTCTTTAAATTCATTTACAAAATACTTAGCGGAAAATACAGGTAAAATTTTTTTTTTGAAAAGATTCATATAAAACAAAGTGCAAGCCTTGTGCGAAACATAAAACAACGTGAAGCGGAAGAATAAATAAAACATACAGAACATAAGCATTAAAGAACACATCCATCATAAACATCATTCCTCATCATATTAGATAACATAGTTTAGTACATTACTACAGAAATATAACAGAACATAAAGTCTTACCCATACTAGTGGGAGAGCTTTAGGAAAATAACATAAAATAAGAAACATGATAACAAATACATGGAACAACCCCAAAAGATAAACACCCAACTAAGACTCTCCCTCTCGCGTGCTATGGATGACGCTCCTACCCATCCCTCGGTGGCACATATCCAATGACTGAGCAAGCTCCTCGGATGCGTGAAGCGGAAGGATGGCAAGCATGCCCGCCATGATGAGGGCGCATCTCCGAACGTCGTGCTAACCTCCGCTGCGTCAATGTCTCCTACCCATCCCGAAATCCATGGGTACTGCAGGGCGGGACCCTCCGAGAAAGGATGAGAAGGAGGATCCTCTGATGGGTTGGTCTCCGAACGTCTCTGCGAGGCACGTACTCGGGGTAACCTCGCACCGCTGAAGTGAATCGGAACGACGTTCTGCCGTCACGGGTCGCGTCCTCTCAAAATCAGTCGTCGCCAAAGGGTGAAGTCGGATGAAGCGATAGCTGGAGACGGGGAAAGCAAAAGGACGTCCCACGTATGCAAAAATGCGTATAGCACAACGACCCTCGAAGTGGTAGGACTGATGCTCGGATTGTAGTGCAGCTCCCACACGGGTGCGTCAACAAAAATCACGAACGACGCCATCGATATCTGAAGACGTAACGGAAAGAAACAGAGAGAGGGGTGAGAATTCTTGCTAAAGAATCTCAGTAGGGAAATCCTCTATCCTAGTGTCATCGTTTACGTCCCAGGAACCTTGGGTTTATTATGAAAAGGTTAAGCATGCATAGGTTCATTATGAGGTTTTCGCAAAGGTATTTATCCAAGGTCCATGTCTTTTATAATGATTCTTAATGCATGTATGCAACATAATAGTTCATGGATGCATGGCAGGACTTTAGGTAAATCAAACAATTATCAAACAACATATAAGTGGCATGTAACTTTCTCTTGAACATCTTTCCTTTTCTCATACTTGTGACACCAATCATAATAGTAACCGCACCCCTTAAACTAGGCTATGAGCTCATACCTTAACTAGTCGTCACTAGTTCTTACTTATCCTCTTGATAAGCGAATCATAAACATAATCATATTCATCATAATCATCATAATCCCGACTCCCAGAGTACGGGTAGGGGCCTAAGGATCACCCATCATGGGA
Source organism: Dalbergia oliveri (assembly GCA_030441495.1). Classification (NCBI taxonomy): domain Eukaryota; kingdom Viridiplantae; phylum Streptophyta; class Magnoliopsida; order Fabales; family Fabaceae; genus Dalbergia; species Dalbergia oliveri. The sequence continues at coordinate 25,473,233 of JAMLFY010000001.1, read as the reverse complement.
CTTTTTCCTTCTTCGAAACGCATCGACTGGTTAAGACCAACGACTTTGTCTGCTTTGGCAGGCTAATGTCTATGCCCTCGGTTTTACCTCCTCAGAAGCAGGAGAAGTACGTCTCGGTGTGTCACCTTAAACATCATATATTTTTCTTTCTTCGAAACGCATCGACTGGTTAAGACCAGCGACTTTGTCCGCTTTGGAGGCAAATGCCTATGCCCTCATGGTTTTACCTTCTCCTCAGAGTAGGAGAAGTATGTCTCAGCATGTCATCATTAAACATCATTTTTCTCAAAAACTTTCTTATGTCCCTCAAATTTGACGAAATTCGCGGCATAACAGCTACTCTCGAATTTCCTCAAATTTGAGTCATGCCACATAATCTCAGTCACATGCATCATTTTCATGGAACTTTCTCAATCAATAACTTTCTAGTTCACATGAGCATATTTCTCAATTTCATTCATATTTCGAAACCTTATGCATCTTAACACAACATTCCATCATATCACCAAATCAATTATGCACATAAAGTTTCATGCTCAAGGAACTAACATAATCACATCATCATAGGTGTGCACGAGGTTCATCATCATAATTATACTCTTTCGTCCACCTATCTCATAGTATCTTATGCTTTGACCCTTACGGGCTTTAAACTTGTATTTGCATCTTTATTACCCTCAAGAGGTTTACACTTAAACTTGTTCTCTAAGATTGAACTCACTAAAATTCCATACAGCACTGCACATAAAAGGGAGAAAATATCATTTGCTTAAGGGCCTCTAAATCTCCATTCGTGACCCTTTTTAAGATCCATCTTCGCCTAAGGCTCCATAATTAATTCCTAGACCAATTATGAGGGATTCCTAGGCATGTTCTATAAGTTATAATCCACTTTAAATCTCTTATCATCATCTTAAACTTAGAAATCAACACCTAATTATTTATGAAGGGATCTTGTATATGTCTTACTAATTATGAATCATTTATCCTTGAATTAATCATGCTAGAACAGATTTGCATTTCTTGCATTAAGGTGTTCTAGAATTCTCATCTCTAATCCCTTTTAAGTTACTTATTCTTTTCTAACTTTTCTAAATCGATCCTTGCTTCACTCAACATAATTTTACACATTTAACACCTTAGAACAGCATTTATACAGGAGCCAAACATAGAACCGAAATCATGAACCCATAAAATCACATAATCTCTTGAGTTGAAATGCATATAAGTTGCTAGTTTTCTCTTGGGATATTTTTGGAAACAAAAGGTGTTCTGGTAATCGATTACATGTTCCTAGTAATCGATTACCAGGAGCTTAATTCATTCTGGGTTTCAAAAACAACCGGGTAATCGATTACATACAATGGTAATCGATTACTTAGGGTTAAATCTATTTCCTAAAATAAAGAACATAATGGTAATCGATTACACTATTAGGTAATCGATTACAGGGTTTCAGGAAGGTTCTGGGCATGAAGAAGCCGTGTAATCGATTACATTGCCTCTGGTAATCGTACCAGAACCAAAAGTCCTTCGGAAAACCTTCTGGTAATCGATTACATGGATGGTAATCGATTACCAGAACCTCTGAATTTGAGAAAACATGATTTTTGACACATTCCAAACTATTTAAACATCTTGAGACCTCATAAAACGGTTTTCCAACATTTTCTTAGAATCATCATCACATTTTACAAAATCAAACCATTATTGAAATCATACTAAAACTCATCCATTTCTTTTTGACTAGAGTTCCCCTTTTAGGATACTTAGGGCAAGTCTTTGAGCTCTAGAGTATTTAGGTGATGACATAATCTTAAACATGCTATGCACTTTATTTTACTCTTCATTAGAAAGTAAAGTGAGAGCATAAAATAAATATGAGATGCAACTTCATTATTATCTTTAAGGATTAAGTGATGACTTGAAATATAAACATGAAATGCAAGCTTGGGAATTTAAATATGGTAATGCAAGTTCATTCATTTACTCTTGTGAAATTAGTGATAGCATCAAAATAAACATGAGATGCAAGACATAAATTTAAACATGAATGCAACTTGTTTTTATCTTAACTAGAGCTCTTACAAGACTTTTAGAGGAACATAAACCTCAACCCATTATGTATCATAAGGCAAGCTTTAGAGTTCTTAGCACCTAGACTTCAAAAGAAGTCTTAAGGTTTGAACTTCATCATCAAGCTTAAGGAAATGGACCCAAAGTTCAACACTTTGTCTAAACAAAACTACAAGGACTAAGTCATATTCTTTATTTTATTGCTCATGGGCTTCAATCTAGAGTAAAACTCTTAGAACGGCCGACCAACTTTAAGGTTGGCAAGGGTAAGCTTAGAGCTCTTTGAAATCATAAGATTAACTTTCTTAACAAAACTTTTGTGATCTACTAGACATATTTTACAAACTTTGTTCAAATCCAAAGAAGAAAAACTGAAATCCTTAAGGGAAAGAGGAAGAGGAAAACCGAAACTTAAGCCAAGAAAAGAAAGGAAATCCAAGCATGTATGGTCCAAGACCAAGTTGTTTCAAGCTTTAGAGGTTTCTCACATGACAACAACAAGTCATTATCTTGAAACCTCATCATCAAGCTCATATTCTTTTTATAAAAAGGCCTCTTGGCCGAAAAAGAAAGGGGAAGGGAAAAGAGTTTGAAACCAAGAGAAAAACTAGAACTTTCTTGAAGAACACAAACAAAAACATTAAAACAAACCCCTACCTTAAGAAGTCTTGAAGAGAGGAAGGAAAGCTTGAGTTTTTGATGAAATGGAGAGGAAAATCCTCTTGAAACTTGAAGGGAGAAATCAGCTAAAGTGAGGAAGTTTGAGAGGAAATGAGAGGATTTGCAAGAAGTGTGAACTTACCAAGTGAACCAAAGTGTGACAAGGTTCATCAAGGCTTGGTATTTATAGAAAAATGAGACATGTTGGCTGATTTGGGGAGGGAATGGCTTATGGTTTTCAAGGCCAAGGGAGGAGGAAAATATCTCTTACAAAAGCATGGGCTTAGGCATGGCAAGCATGGTTAGAAGCATGGGCAAGGTATGGGCAAAGCATGGCCTAAGGCATGGGCTTGGAGTGCATCAAAAATCAACATGTGGCACCATTTTTAGGGGGGATTTTCGGCCAACACATCAGCCAAGGGGGAAGGGATTTTTGTTCATGTAATTGTGGTTTAAGGATGTGTTTAAGTGTTTCTTTGATTAAGGTTTTGATTAGGAGTTTGTAAGCAAGTGTTTAGGTGAGAAAATGGTTAATTAAGGTGGTTCAAGACTTGATTAGGAGGGTAATCTTATTAGATTAGTAATTTAAAATAATTCTTTTGGTCAAATGAGGTATGGCTCAATTCCTTAATTTAAGGAATTGGAGAGAGAAAACACTATTCAAGATTCCATGACTAGGAATCTTGAATTTAAAGAATGCAATTAGAGTTTATCTAAGCAATCTTAGGTTCTAATTAACCTTAATAAATTATTTTGACTCTAGATTAATTATCGAAATAAATTAATCTTCGATTAGAGCCTAATATTGCTTAGGTTTGCTTAATTGCGTCATTAGGCTTACTGTACACGTTCTAGGGGCAAAATGGTAATTTTGCTAAACTGCCTGGACCTTCTGCCCGACTAAACATCAAACATTGCTCATAAACATCATTCTAAACTTCCTGGAAAGTTCTGGCTCAAACGGCACCTTTTACCCGTGTAGACACAGGGGTATTTTGGTCATTTTGAGCCGAAAGTTTAGAACGAGGTTCTCTCCTCGGATATCATCCTAACAGCATAATCCCCTTTAAACATCGAGTTGACCCATTCGAGGGTTGTCGGGGCAACTGTCCTTTAATTTTGGTAAAATGACCTCAGGGCATTTCGGTCATTTGCACTCTAAAAATAAAGAGGCGTTACAATAGGCATGCTTGAAGGAGTGTTAGAGGCCTTAGTTCATAACTTACACAATTCTAGTTTTTAGAAGCACCAAAAGCTTTCTTTCTTCCTTTCTTGGTTGAAACTCTTCTCCATTTCTCAAAGAGATTTTCTTTCATTTCACTCAAGGAAACCAAGTTCTTTTCCTTTCCTTCAAATAAAATTAGGTAGGGAGTTGTCTTTAAGCTTATTTCTATGCTTTGCTAAGTGTTGCTCTTGGTTCAAAATGATGATTTCATAGACTTTTTCTAGCTTTTCCATTCGATTTTCTTCTTTCTTTTCCTTTGAACATTTTGGCCATAAGGCCTATATGGAATATGATGATAGCTTGATGATGAGGACCTTGAGTGTTGGTTGTAAATCCATCACAAGTTAGGCCTCTAAAGCTTGAAAATTTCACTTGATGCAAAACTTTAAAGAATGATGTTTTTATGATGTAAAAATAAAGATCTTGAGTTTAGAACTTGAAAGATGTATTTTTCACTTTGTCTTACTAAGATATATTGGGTTGAATTTATATTTCTCTAAAGTCTTGGAGGAACTCTAGTAAAGAAATAAAATAAACTTGCATCCATGTTTAAGTTTATGCCTTGCATAACCATGTTTACTTTCTATGTCATCACTAAATTCTCAAGAATGAATAAATGAACTTGCATATTCATGTTTAAATTTCCAAGCTGGCATTTCATGTTTATATTTCAAGTTGTCACTTAATCTTCAAAGATAATAAAGAGGATGCATCTCATATTTATTTTATGCTCTCACTTTATTTTATAATGGCTAAAAGAATCAACGCATGGCATGTTTATTTTATGTCATCACTTAAAGATCCTAGAGTTCAAAGACTTGCTCAAGTATCACAAGCAAAGTTGGAACCATGGTAATAAAAACTCTAAAGCTTCCTTAAGATTTTGGAGTCAAAGAATTCATTCTTTAAAAAGTCTTGAGTTTGGAGCTTAATAAGATGTAATAAGAATTCTCTTCTCCCTTCAGGTCAGATGAACTACCGCCGCTCCGATTTCTTAAGATTCCCTTCTCCCTCCTGGTCCAATGCAGACTCCTCCACTAGTTTCTTTTATATCATGTTTATAATTCCAAGTTATCACCTTATAAAGAAAGATTAAAATGAGGTTACATAGCATGTTTATGATTCTAGTTATCACCTAAATCTCTAAAACTCAAGACTTGCTCCTTTTATCTTAAGTGAGAATTTTAATCGTGAAGATTCTTTCAATATATAAATCGGCCTCATAATTAAGGTAGGCCCAGAGTGATTTTAAATAGCTACTAATTTATTTCTATAATTTCTTTCAAGATTAACAAAAAGAATTAGTTTCTAAAAGAGTTTTAAGGCTTTGCAAAGATTTTTATGGGAAACTAGTATCTTACATGTACTTAAAATGTAATTTTAAACAATTATATGAGGTTCATGATTCAGCCACTAATCTGAGTTTAGTACTACTGTATGATGATGGTTTAATATGTTTGAAGTTATGATAATTATGGTTTATTGCTAAAGGAATGATTCCATGCATGTTAGAGATAAAACTAGCTTCCTAGAAAATCGTAAAAGCAAGATTTCTAGAACTTTAGAGAATGAAATTTATGCATTTTGTCCAGAGCCTTTAGTGACCTTAAGAACCAGATTTTATCATGTTTAGATAAGGGAGAATGATTCATAATTGGTTTTAATAATTTTTTCAAATAGGGGTTACTTTCACAAAGGGTTTAGTATAAAACCCAAGAAATACTCTTAACTATGCTATCCATATATATTCTAATAAACAATAATTTAAGTGCCTAATAATCAATAGTTCAGTCTGGATTATAATATTCAATTCTTGGCTTGATATAGTATGAAGATGCCTTTATTTTAATTGAAAGTCTATGTATTGATTTGATGCTTATTAAGATTTTACGTCATTGTAATGAATTTTTTGCATTAAAAAGTTATTTGATGCTATAAAAATTTCATGATATTTAATGTTTTGAAGGTTATTAAAAATTTAACATAAATGATTTCTTGTTTGTAAATTTACAATTCAGTGGAGATATATTATTCCACTAAAACGAGATTTTAAATGATTATGAATTGAGAATTGTATTTGATATAACATGCACTTAAGTAAATTTATGAGGAAAGACTTTTCCACTATAGGTGGTGAAAAGGTGATTCTTGAATTCTCTCAAAAGGGTATGGATTTTAACTTATCAAAAGGGATAATATATGCTAGTGACATTAGTAAGGAAAAGAACTTTGGGTTGATATTATGTGGGAAAATGATGATGAAATTAGTCACCTAAGAAAAAGTAAATGCATTATGTGAAGATGATCTTATGCATATATTTATGATGGTGAAATGGACTTCTAAAGGTATGAAATGCATGATTTTAGACTGGTTTTAAGCAACTATATATTATAACCTAGTAATTGTTATGAAAAAAAACTTATAACACCATGGAAAAACCAGGAAAATCGATAAATGAATTTAACTTAATAAATCAAGAAAATGCTCACTATTTGAATATGATGTTCCCTTATGATGATGACACAATGCAGATGAATGAGAAAATAAGATTCCTTTTTGTAGTCCCTCTATGTTTGTTCTTCCATCTATAAGATGGTTCAATTGATTATTCAAAGGAAAACTCCCTACACTCATTTCAAATCTATCCTTATTAGGGATGGATGTGCAAAATGATGATTTTCGAAATTATATTTTCAATTGTAAATCAACTAGCTCATTTTCATGAAAGGAAATTCCTGGGTGATGATGATGACACAATGCATCATGAGGTGAGTACTTCCTGATCTTTTATAAGTTTCTCATTCCTCTATTTTTTTTCTTTCCATAAATTAAAATAGAAGGAAGTTCGTGAATCACGTTGAGGCTTTTACCTGGTAGCTGAACTTGATTACTAGTTTCACTCGTATATTTCATATATCTATCCCTATCCTTGTGTTATTACTAGGTGCATTAATGGATGTCCTTCCATCCATATATTATTTATGTTTTGTTATCTTGCCTACACCTAGTCTTAAGTTGGTGGCAAACTATCTATGTGTTATGTAATTATGGATGTTATATGGGGAGCCAAATGTATGTGTTTTTAACTATATACCCTATTTATTTTGGTTAAAATCATTATTCCTACATATTTCAATTATGTTTTCTAAACATGGCTCGTAATTTCACTAAGTATTTTCAAGTATGATAAAGAATGAAGCAAGAGGTACAAGTAATTAATAACCCAGACCTAATTTTATTTTTTTAATTTTTTTTTTAACACTGGGCATGAAGACATCATTGGTACATGTTATAATTGTAATTCATATAACAAAGTTTCAAAAATTTTGGAATGATTACCAAAACCTTCGGAATTTGAGAAAATGTGATTTTTGACACATTTCAAGCTATTTAGACACCTTGAGACCTCATAAAACATTTTTCCAACATTTTCTTGAGATCATCCTTACATTTTACAAAATCAAAACCATCATTGTATCATGCTAAAACATATCCACTTCTCATGGTTAAAATTTCCATTTGAAGATACTTAGTGCAATTCTTTGAGCTCTAGGATATTTACGTGATGGCTTAAACTCAAACATGTTATGCACTTATTTTACTCTTCATTAGAAAATAAAGTGAGCATAAAATAAACATGAGATGCATCTTCATTATTATCTTTAAAGATTAAGTGATGACTTGAAATATAAACATGAAATGCAAGCTTGGAATTTAAACATGATAATGCAAGTCCATTTAGTTATTCTTGAGAGTTTAGTGATGACATTAAAGTAAACATGCTATGCAAGGCATAAACATACACATGTATGCAACTCATTTTATCTTAGCTAGAGCTCTTACAAGACTTTAAAGAAACATCACAACCTCAACCCAAATATGTACCTTAACAAATATAAAGTGAGCTTTAGAGTTCTTAGCACCAAGACTTCAAAGAAGTCCTTGGTTTTGAACTTCATCATCAAGCTCAAGAAAATAGACACAAAGCTCAACACTTTGTCTAAACAAAATACAAGACTAAGTCATATTCTTTATTTTATTGCTCATGGGCTTCAATCTAGAGTAAAACTCTTAGAACGGCCGACCAACTTTAAGGTTGGCAAGGGTAAGCTTAAGCTCTTTGGAAACATGTGATTAATTTTCTTAACAAAAATTTTGTGATCTACTTAACATTTTTAACAAGCTTTGTTCAAACAAAAGAAAGAAACTGAAATCTTGAGGGAAAAAGGAAAAGAAGAACCAAAATCATGTATGATCCAAGACCAAATTTTCAAGCTTTAGAGGTTTCTCACATGGCATCACAAGTCTATCATCTTGAAACCTCATCATCAAGCCAAAGTTTTCTCAACACAAGGCTCTAGGCTGAAAATAAAAGGAGAAGAAGAACTTGGAAAAACCAAGAGAAAAACTAGAACTCTTCCTTAAAGGAAGCACACAAAACTTGGAAAATAAAACCCTACCTAAAGAAGTCTTGAAGAGAGGAAGGAAAGCTTTGTTTCTTGAGAGGAAAAGAGAAGGAAATCCTTCTTGGAAACTTGATGAAGAACTCGGCCAAGGGAGGAGGAAAATAGGTTCTTTGAGCTTGGGAAGAAAGCTTGAAGTTTGCTCAAGTGTGTAAACATTCAAAGAGCTTTCAAGCTAGTGTATTTATAGAAGATTGAGAGCTCATGGATGGCTTAGAGGAGGGAGGAGTGGCCGGTCATCTTGGGAGGAAGGAGAGAAGAAATATCTCTTACAAGGCATGGCTTTGAGTATGGGTTAAAGTATGGGTGAGGTATGGTTTGAGATATGGCCTAGGCATGACTCTTTGAGTGAGGATTAAAACAACATGTGACTCAAAAAGGGGAAGGGATTTTTGGCCAACATATCAGCCAAGGGGAAGGAGATTTTGCTCATGTAATTGTGGTTTAAGGATGTGTTTAGGTGTTTCATTGATTAAGGTTTTGATTAGGAGTTTGTAAGAAAGTGTTTAGGTGAGGTATTTGGCTAATTAAGGTTGTCAAGACTTGATTAGGAGGGTAATCTTGCTAGATTAACAATTTAAAATCATTCTATTGGTCAAATGAGGTATGGTACAATTCCTTAATTTAAGGAATTGGAGAGAGAAAATACTATTCAAGATTCCATGACTAGGAATCTTGAATTTAAAGAATGTAATTAAAGCTTAACTAAGCAATCTTAGGTCCTAATTAACCTTAATAAATTATTTGGACTCTATATTAATTATCAAAATAAATTAATCTTCGATTAGAGCCTAATATTGCTTAGGTTTGCTTAATCACGTCATTAGGCTCATTGTACATGTTTTAGGGGCAAAATGGTAATTTTTACTAAAACTACGGGACCTCCGACCCGACTAAACATCAAATACCACTCATAAACATCATTCCAAACTTTCTGGAAAAGTTCTGGGCTCAAATGGCACCTTTACACTGCGTAGAACACGGCAGAGGTATTTTGGTCATTTTGAGCTGAAAGTCAAGAAACGAGATTTTCACCTTGGACATCAAACATAACAAATATAATCCCCTTCAAACATTGAGTTGACCCATTCGAGGAATGCCGGGTCATCCTAAATTGGGTAAATGACCTCGGGGCATTTTGGTCATTTGTAACGGCAGAAATCAGGGCATTACACCAGACCACCTGGGCCTAGACATCCTCCTCATTTGGAGGAAGAGGGATATCACACCGGCCCAGCCTCAGCCACCTAGGTTTGGTCCTGGGTCTGTTCTACTCTAAGGTCTATGAACTTGCATTACAAAAGAAAAAAGATAAAACACAATGTAAGCAATAATTATGACATAAATGAAAAAGTAATAAAAATTAAGTAAAAAGATATCTGAATTGAAACTTACATAAGTGGCCTAGAAGCGAGGATCTACCTAGACCTTTCCTAACTTCTCTAGCGCCTCACCTTTCAAGTGTGGGTCTAGAAGAGCTCCCCCTAGGTCAGGAAGGTTGAGTCCCTCGACTACATAGATATACACAATAAAGTTATAAAAATATAATATTTGCCACAATTCAAATGTAGTAAACTAACATTTAATAATATATTAAAGGTAGAAAGGTTAAAAATTTACCAAAGCTTTCGAGTGCCTCCTGTGCTCAACCACCGGTATGCGACCCGCCTTTCTACGATGCCGGTTTGTCCCCCCTTGTCTGACCTATCCTTAAAGGTCGGTCGAAGGCCTAATGGCATTGTAGCTCACTGAGATTAGCTATGCCTCAAAAATACCGATGAAGGACATAACCAATGCCCTACACGAGTAGGAAATAGAGAATTTCCAAGAATCCATCAAAGTGCTTGATATCATATTGAGGCAACATGTTGCTAAGCAGTGTGTAAATTATGCTAATTATGATTTTTTTTTCTTTGATTTTCTTGACAATTATCTTCTTTTAGTTTGTATGGTGCTCAATCATGCCACTAACTGTACTTTGAATAATATGATGCAAGAGCTCCTACTAGTTTATCAATCCTACTTTCACAATTATCCCAAGAATTTTGCAGATTAGGTTGTAGAGGTTTCCATTCAAGTTTTAGAACTAAATAGAGTGCCCTAAATAGGTTTGTTCTGTGCACTTTGCTTTATCATTTTGTTTGAGCATATATATATATATATATCTTCTAAATTTCTTTTTTCTCCAATTTGGGTAGATGTCTCAACTACAATGATAATTCAACTTAGGCCTGTGGTCACTAAGATTTTTATGTGATAATATGAATGCATTTTAATTATGTGCATACACCATAATATTCAAAGGTCTTTAAGCTTTTTTTAATACAGTTACTTTGAATCTTTTATCCTTGAAAAAAATTTAACAAAAGTTCAAAGCATCTCCCCTTAAATTAGGACCTTCTATCATTAGATATTTCAATAAATTTAACAGTAATAGATATTATTAAATATCAACAATAGAATAGACATAGTTAAATAGTTACATACTCTTAATAATTATATATAATTCACATAATCCTAATTGTTCATCTCTTTATAACTCCACAACATGCATCCTGCAATCTCGCAAACACAAATAATCCCACAACAAACAATTTAAACAAGTTGGGAAAGGACTTCTATGCCCTTCTCCCAAGTCATGTAATCCCCATTTCATACAACTCTATCCTAGAAAATATAAGTCTCTATCCTACATACATATTAAACAATATAAATAACAAGGACTTTGTTACTAACCTCTACTGAAGTGATAAAAAAAAAATCCTCTTACTAGCTCCTTGCGTGGAACCAAATCCAATCCTAAAAAACCAATATGAACAAATATTTAATTACACACAATTGTTAATATTTATATATGCAAATTATAAAATAAAATAACAAAAAATAAAGAAAAACTACTCTCAATGTCCACTATCAACATCAATGACTCACTACCAAGGTCAACACAACACCTACGTACATTAACAGAATGATAACAATAATTACTCTCCAATGCATTAAGAAACAACACTATAAGCACCCACAAATGAATAGAAAAACTAAGCCAAATAAAAAAAAACTAAACCGATTAAAATGCTCACCAATGTATGAGGATCGTAATGGTGGCCTTCCTTTGCAAACGAAACTAACGATGACGAGAGTGGCGGCGGCAATGAAGAGAATGAGGGGAAAAGAGAGAGTGAAGAGAAAATAAGGAAAAAGAAGCGTGGGGGAACATATCTCCAAGTGGTAACTTTAAGTGAAACAGTGTGTTCTACAATTCATTAATTACCGAGGGTTTATCGACTGGTTTTCGATGGGTATAGGGGGTACCAAGAGTTGGGCGCCAACGTACAAAATTTTCAAAAACCCGTCGGTAATTGAAGAAAAAGATAAATAAAAAATAAAATATAATTTACCCGTCGTAAACCTATTGATAATTTAATGGCAATAATAAATTAAATATAAATATAAATAACCCGACAACACCCCCATGGTAATTTGAAAGCAAAAATAAAACAAATAAAAATATAAGTAACCCATCAGTATTGTAATACCCCCAAATACAAATTTTTTTTTTGGTATGTAAACTAATAATATTATTATTATTAATATTATAAGTAACAACATAAGTACATTATTATTATTATTATTATTATTATTATTATTATTATTATTATTATTATTTTATATATATATATATAAGCAAATTTGGTATTGTGCAACGAGAACACGTACCGTGTCAATGTCGCGCGACTTATGTACGAGCTATTTGGGTTTTTTTTTTTTTTTTACATTCCTAGTATATATTTGACATATCATAATACTCCTAAATATTCTTCTAAGAACTCTAGCCGCCCAAGGATTTTTCCTGAGAGAGAAACGTGGTTCTCTCAATTTTCTTTGATGAATCTCTTCTGTAAGTGATCTTCATGGAATTTAGCCAATTCCTTCTCCTTTTTATCTAGTCTGTGAGTTTGAATACTCAGGCATGGTTTCTCTCCCCATTCTTCCTCCCTATCATCCCAAACTCAGTTTGGGCAATTAAATCAAATTGTTTATATTTTCATTATATTGTTTGGCATTTGCTATTCCTACTCCTCAAGGTCAAGTTGTCAGTGGAAGTACACTCCCTACCACTGTGAGTGGGTTTAAGCTCATGGCCATACTTTTGGTCATTATTATTATCTTCCTAGATTATATGAATTATTTATGAAATTTTAGAATAATTTATGCTAAGAGATATGCCTTTATGAATTATAGAAATTTTAGAAAATTATTGTTTTAAAATTATCATGATAAATTATTATTTCAGAAAACTCATGGGACCATACTTGTTGTATGTATGATTTGGATTTGTTTTCCCATCTAGAAAATCTCATGAATCATAATTTTATATGAACAGTGAATTTTATTGCTATTAATTTTTAGCCAATAAATAGTGAGAAACAGTTTTAACTAGGATTGATCGTTAACCTTGGTACCAAGTAGTCCGCTAGAGGACTAGCTCACCCACGTAAGGAACCTAGTGAGGTGTCCATTTATGGGACCTAGTTAGGTGCCCATTAGATTAGTCATTGACTTAGAATTTCAGTTATAACCTCATATATTTATGTATAGAATAATTCATGTTTCTCCACTAGTTATTGTCATGGATTAATTAAATTATTGTTTTTAGTGCAATTATCTATAATTATATATGAAATGTTTTACACCAGTTGCATGTATATGTTATGTATTTTGATTGTTGTCCCATGTGGGTTGTGAGTGGAGGCTCACTCAGTTTTGATGAACTCACCTCTCTTTCCTCCCCCTAATAGATAGCTACAGGTTCAGTTGCATAGGATCCTTCCAATAGTGCTGTAGCTTCTTTTGGTGTGCTTTGCTTCGAGTGAAGCTTATATAGGTTATGTTAGTTTAGTAGTACTCCAGGAATTGTGTAGGCATCTCAAACATGCATTATATTATTTTATTTATTTTTAGAGTTTCAGTCATTTATTTAATTATGTTTAGCTTTGGCCCAGATTATGGATTTATGCAGCTTTATATTTAGGATTTATGTTTTAGAAATATTTTCAGATTATGGAATTATAGTTGAACTTGAGATATTTTGAATATATTTGATTTAATTATGCATATTAGTCAGTTACGTTATAGAGACTTCCGTGGGGACTCAACCTCTCACGTGGTCATTCCATAGGCGTGCCGTAAAAGGTATACCATCGTAAAATTTGCGAGCCAAGTGGCACTAAGTGGCGCCATTATTTATCAGTTTACGACGGGTTGTCGTGTAAATCAATATTCAAATGTTTGTTAACACAAAAGGCCGACAACCCGTTGAAGACATTGTCGATAGTGTTCGTCGTATCCTCGGATTTCCTGGTAGTGAAAGGAGGCAAAAGTAGATAACAATACAAATATAATAGTATATTTCAACTATAATATTCTTACAAATACGAGTGAAGGTATCACATTTATATGCGAGATTGAATCCATGTTACTTTATTCGTACACTATGTGTCATTTGCGAAGCAAGAGAGTGGACTCTGTAGATGCATAGATGCTAGAACTCCAAAGAGTGGAGAAAATAGCATACAAGTATCTAGTCTTAATTTTAAACAAGTTGACACATTATCAAGCAATTATAATAAGCAACAATGACAACATGTAGCAAATGTTTCAAACATATCGGCATTATGAGGAAAAAAATTATGTTATCAAATTGTACATCTATATTTCAAAGAAGCAACTCTTACCTTTGACCATCAAGTTGACAATGAGGAAGATGAGCCTCAACTATGAACTTTTAAGGACAAAATAGAAAAAGAAAACTATTTTGTATAAAAGCTCACCAAAGGCATTATATGAAAAATAAATGGCTTGAAAATGTTTTTTAATCCCTATAAATATAGGTAATTTTGGTTGTAGTCCCTCTAAGTTTTTCTTTGGTTAGCTTTTAGTCCCTCGATTTTCTAATAATGTGTTTTTGGTCCCTATCGATAGTTTATAATGTTAAGTGGTGATACTTATAAGGATCAAATGAAGATTTTGAAGATGTTTATAAGGATAAAAAACAAAACTTTTAATATTCTCTAGGACTAAATGCATATTCTAAACTACTTTTAAGGATTTAAATATAAAATGCAAGGACTAAAAACATAATATTGGACAATGAAGGACCAAAAGCCAAAAATAAAATTAGAGGGACTAAAATCAAAATGATGTATATTTATAGGATAAAAACATATTTAAACAAAAATAAATTCATAAAAATAAATTGAAAAACAAAAACTCACCACATGTGTTATAATTAAAAATATTATTAAAAATATTATATAAATTATTAACTTGCCTTCGGCAATTTTTACTAAAATGCTAGCAAACTAAAACATAATTTAAAATAAAAATATTTAAATTTTCGATGGCATCTAAAGAAGAAAAATAAATTGAAACATAAGTACCTATAATAAGAAACACTATTAATATATCATAATCCAAATTTGAAATGAGAATATGAACATAATGCAAATCCAATAAAAATAATTTTAAAATGAATGTGTTGAGCTTTTCTTAGTATATATTTTTGTATATATAAGAGGATAATTAAATGATATACATAAATGTGGAATTTGTGGACCGGGAAATTGTTGTCTAATACTCGGAGACTTTATCCCATTCTCGTGGAACTGGACTTGTCTTTATCACCATTCTCATTGTGGGTAATTCTTGCTGACACCTGCTTCAACGAGTTTTTTTTGTCATCCCTAATTTTAGATAAAAATTCAATTCGATTCAAATAATATAATTTGTTTTGTGTTTTGGATTCTATCGATTTAATTTAAATTTTGAATATAATTAAATCCAATCCAATTTTAATCGGCTTGGATTAGACCAGTTTTATCACATTTTCACAAAAAAAAAAAGTTCAACTTTAAAATATTATAAAATATAATTAACTTAATTAAGTTAGTAAAAGAATATATTAATTGATGTATTGACAATATAAAACCCCTTATACTGACGTCTAATCATATGTTTCTGTTTATAAGACTCTTAACATAGTTTTGTTGATATGATAATATATAAGTGAATATATGTGTAAATTGTTTTTTTAACTAATAGTACATATAAATTAAATTCATAAAATAAATAAATAAATAGTTTAATTTCTATACACTAACTATATAAAAAAAATGTCATTCAATCATCCAATCTATGCACTAATTTAAATGAATAATTAATACTATAATTGTGCAAATAAAAAGAAAGCTAAATATCTATTTTGGTTCCTCACAAATATATCAAGAGACAAATTATATTTTCATAATTTAAAAATTCACTATTGGTCTATCAAAACTCAAAAAATGGGACCAATTTGGTAGAGGCCCATACCATGTTTTTAAAATTGTATGAATATGTATGAAATGACTAATTTATCCTCATTCTTAAAATCTAATGTATTAATGGAGGAATTTCAAATCTTGAAGTTACTATTTAGTCCTTGAGAACTAAAATAGGGATTTAATTCATAAAGGACATAAAGAAGGCCCTAAACATGTGTGCTTGTAGCAGTGGAGCAGAAGAAGATACTAGAAAAAAGCCTCCACCTCTCCTCTTTCTTTTCATCGCAATTCTCGTTCTTAGCCCCAACCAACATCGCTGTGAAAATTCTACGTACACCTCGTAGCCTCCATTCACGCACTGTAGTAAGCTCTCTTGTTCTCTCTGCCTTCTTTCTCTCTAAAATCTCAACAATTTCGATTTTCACCCATTGATAGATCGATCTCATCTAGCTCCTCTTTTGGTTTCATTCTCGACCATTCCATCCTTCTTTCTCACCTTCACGCTACATCTCATCGTCATGCATACAGTGCCATATGTGAAAGATATAAAACCTCTTTATCCATCTTTTTCATTCTTTCGATTTTGTTCAAATGCTTACATGTTTTCTTGATTGCACATGAAAGAAATCATGGTTTTTATATCATTTGATATATGTATCGACAATTTTTTGTTTTCACATCAAGAACGATTAATCGTCCTTGATTATGAGGCACGCACTGTTAATATGATGAACTGACAACTATTTTAATTATCAATCCCTCATTTCTTTTTCTTTTTACTTTTTTTCCTTTTTTTTTTTTAAATCTAAGATCATGAATCGCTATCATCATCTTTTAATCTATAATTGTTCAACAATTACCATGCTCTCTTGCTAATTATGTTGCATATGTAAAGGAACAATACTTAATTATAATAACAATTACTAATTCATGTGCTGTGTCATAGAAATTCAATTTTGCAGATATTGGTTGTAGTGACTGAAACAAGAAACAAGGGAAGAAAGGGACCAAGAAACGAAACAACAATGTCATCATCGAATTCCCCGTGCGCCGCATGCAAGTTCCTGAGGCGAAAGTGCACGCAGGAGTGCGTGTACGCGCCATACTTCCCGCCGGAGAACCCACAGCGCTTTGCCTGCGTCCATCGCGTCTTTGGAGCCAGCAACGTTGCCAAGATCCTCAATGAGCTCACCGCCTCCCAGCGAGAGGACGCCGTCAAGTCCCTCGCCTATGAGGCGGAGGCACGCCTCCGGGACCCCGTTTACGGCTGCGTCGGCTTCATCTCTGTCCTTCAACAGCACCTCCGCCAGATCCGATCCGACCTCCTCAACGCCAAAAAGGAACTCTCAGCCTACGTCGGCCCTCAGGCCATGCAGGAGCTCCTCTCCCTCAAGCACTCCAGCGGATTCCCTTCGCCACTAACGCTGTGGGGAACCCCTGGCTTCAGCTGTGCTATATCCTTCTTTCGGTGGGAATCCGGCACAGCTTGGGCTGTGCCGCATAACACACAACTAGTTGTGCGGGACCCTCAGCAACAGGAGTTATTGGAGGCCCAGCTCGCCGCCTGCGGCAGCCCGAGAACAACAACATGCTATGATGAGGGCTTATGAGCAGCAGCAACAGGAGATTCTGAGATTCAATGCTGGGTTTGAACCTGCCGTAGGTTCAATAGCTGTTGCGGTTGCTGGTGGTGGTAGTGCTGGAAGCGGAGGGTTTGGCCAGGTGGGTGCACATTCTGGTGGTGAAGCTGAGATGACTCCTTCACTGGCGCTAGGAACATATGACAATGTTGGTGCTTATCAAATGCAACAACAGCCACAGCATGGAGGGGAGCATCGTGTTGGTCATGGTCATCACCACCCTATTGAGGCTCAGCTTCTGCTCTCACCGCAGCAACAGGCACCACAGTCACAACAACAGCAGAAGTCAGAGAGTGATGAAGGTAGGAGCGTCGGCCCTTCTAGTTGATTTCCTAATTTTTGCAGCTATGGCGCAATCAGCCTTCTTGTCTGCTCTTTTTGGTTCGTCAAAGAAATTTAATTAAGGTATGTTGTTTGGGTTTTTGGATTTATTATCATAATATTATATTGATCATAATATACTTCCAATGTATGCCATGCTGCATAATCGAATATTTCTTTTTTATTTGGGTTAATTGCCTTGTCCTTTGTACAAGGGCTCTTGATGATGGCTTGTTCTTGTGTATTTACATAATCCTTTTTTTGGTGTCCTGCATTTTCATATGACTATGCAATCTTAGTTATTTGCTAGCTTAATTTCATGTTTGGGGCAATTTAGTTTCAAGCTGCCTGATTTACTTCATATTACATACTTCTGTGTTTTCCTAATACTTTCTTATGTGGTTTACTTCATATTAAAGTGATCATCTGTGGCTTACTTCATAATATTAAAGTGATAATCTTTAACGTATAGAATATTCGATAATGGTAACTTATATATTTGAAGAGCTACATATAATAACACATCAAAGACGAAAATGTAATGTTACGAAGGGAAGAGACAAAGTCTTAACCCCACCTACTAACACTAGATGCTTTCTGTCCTTTTCTCTTTTTGGTGTCTATGATGAATTGTCTATGATGAATTAATATACGTACCTTATATGGATAATATCACTTAAAATCTCTTCTTCTAAGAAGTAGTTAAAACTTTATTTGGTTATTCAATTGATGCCACTTGAGCGGTAAATAAACATTTAGGATCGACCATTGTAGAAGGTTTTGGTTCGTTTCTAAATGCATCTTCATTGATTGGTGTTACCATAAAACACTGGCGCAACATTAGAAACATTAGGTTGAAGTTGTCTGATACAATTAAAAGTCTTTTGGTTTTCTATGATTTTATTTATATATATATATATCCTTTGAGAAATTCCCAAGCATTTCTAGAGCCGGAGAAATGTCTTACTCAATGCTATATATTATTTGTCACTATTAGATCAAACATTTATCATTAGGTCAAAAGTTATATTGTTAATAAGTGTGCAACTTTATTTACTCAAAGTTTCTAGAACCTTAATCAAATTTAAGGGTTGCACGTATTATAGGTGTCATAAATTGGGATATTAAGCTCATCAAATCTCTCCTTAGTGTGTGTAAGGGGATTCAAACCCATGACCTTATTTTAATACTACTTATTGAATCAATTGCTTATCCCTATATAAAAAACTCTAGTTTTATTGTCTAGTGTTACACACTTGATCCAATAGTCACTCAATCATTTCATTAAAGTTGTAGGCAAAATGAAAAATAATAATGACAAAGTGATGTATCAAATGGTTAATGGAACAACACAAAGATTTCTTATAACGGTTTACAACTCGAAATGTAATTGAAATAAAATGGAATGATAACATAATTATATAATCGAATAATAAATTTCTCCCTCTGATTAAAACTTAATTGGCTCCTAGAATAGTACGGCATGAGCACTAAATGGTCACTGGTTATTGAACTATTCAAAGAATTAGTTAGTTTATGTTTCTTACATGTAATCCTTCATTTTTAGTATCACTATATAAGCAACGGGGGAGCATTTTAAAATATTTGACACTGGTGTTTGTCAACTTCTGTCTCTATATTTTTTCTATCCAAATCAAAGGAAAATGTCATGGTTTTTTGACGTGGAAAATGTCATGAACTCATGGTTAGTAATAGTTTAAATATATAGGGGTATAGACATTAGAGACAAATATTATATGTAACTATGGTCTTATTGGAATTCGATAATATATTCAATACCGACCCTGTGAAATCTTAGTAGCCGTTCCTTTTTGAGCATATACAGTGAAACTAAATCATGTGAAATGAAATAAAGAGAAAAGGCAAAGAAATAGCATGTTAATACGAATGGATAGAACTACTTTTAATATAGAATTGTGAGAACAATGTACTCTTAATGTTCCGTTTAATTCAGGGACACATGCCTGAAATTATTGCATTTGCATGTTTACAGTATTTCAGTGTATATTTAATTCCCCATATTTAATTCCTTTATTTGGGCCCCTTTTGCAGTTCTTGTTTTTGGGTGCAGCTCTTTTGAAGTTCTTAAGGTTGGGATAGATCCATAGAGAATGTGGCTGAGAGGTAAAGCTTTGTATGTGAGATCCTTTCATAAATCCGAGATTCTTTCATAAATCCTGCATTAGTTCTTTACTTTTTGATTTTGTAGAATTTTGAGATGCGTACATTTAAAAAGTAGTAGTATGTGATGTCTTCTGTTTTACCGAAAACAGAATTGTAAATCAGGAATCAGATTCTCTCAATTAAGGATTTATTCTCCCTAAATTTGTCTTATTCGTTTTTATATCACCATTCATTGTCATTTAGTCGTAATTACTTCATTGATTTGATACCAGTGATAGTTATATTATATTAGTATAATACAAACTTGATGAACAGTGTATGGAATGGATCACAGTTGCACTTAGATATGAACAATACTACAAAGACTAATGTTAAAAAAACAAAAATGCACAAAGTATGTACAAGTTTGCATAATAAAATATAGAGAAGATTTGGATATATGTATTCTAAATATTTATATTACAAAGAAGGTCTACAAATGTGGAGGAAAGGCATGGTGAAGTGTAGGCAAAGATGCCAAGCAAAATGCAATCGTCGAATTGAAACAAGTAGTTTAGAAAAGCAGTCTCTTTGATTTAAGGCTCTCGGCTCTTGCACTTGTATACTTGACATTTACTTACAGCTGTTCGGCTATAAAATGGTTTGCTTCTGTTGTATGTTGAGATTGTTGACTTATACACGCTTAATGGAGGAAAACAGCAACTATAGTGCGTACGAAAAAGCTTCGCAATTGTTTGTAATTTGGTCCGAATAAACGTCCAATTTGGCTTTTTAAAATTATAGCACCACTATATTGTGCGAAAGATAGTGAAGTAGTATGAAATGCTACGAAGCAAGGTGTCTCTCGCTGATTGGCTTTTAATGACACTAATTTATATTTAAAAACTACTTTATTTACCCGTGCGATGCACGGGCATGTTATAAAACTCAAATAAAAAGTAAAATTATATAATAAATGCATTAATTTAATTTGACATCATCTTCTAATTATAAGAATGATTGAAAATATCTTTTAAAATTACTCATTATTTTTACAATCATTAAATTCATTGAATTTTTGTTAATTAAAGAGAAATGATATTTCTTTTTAGATTTTAAATTACGTTATATAACAAATATAATTATAATATATAGTTCTATAATTGGAGAATCTTAAGATTAAAAGCATTAATGAATAATAACTTAAATAACTTTTGTTTACTATCAATATTTAAAAAATCATTTAAACTGATAAAAATTGTTGAATTCAACAATACATATAAATATAATAATTATGTAATTTTAATTTAACAGCAATCAATTAAATTTTGTAATCATTTTATTCATAATTAATCTATGCTTTGCATAAATTGTATAACCCTTTTGTTTTGTAACACCCTAACTCTTAACCTCATACACTGAATCACATTCCGATTAGTTATTAGTTGTTACGCTTTTGTTTTAGATCTTGACTTACTTTTCTTTAAAATACGAGTATTAAAAATATGACTAAATTTTTCTTTTTGAACTTAAGACTTAAAATGCGAACCGCGCATGCGCATAGATACCGACTATTAAACGTAAAACATAACAATCAGATATACGTCATCATAACAACCATGAGTAAATCATAGAATAATCACAACATAAATTATAGTAGTATATTATAATCATAACATAACAACGATGTCCTTATAAGTATAAGGACACCTAGGATATCAATTACACCAAACAGCTTTAACTAACGCAAAACAGAATCTTAGCAAAGCTAGACTAGTCTTCATGCTTCCGCTGGACTCTCTGATTTGACTAGATAACGTGATTCCTACACCCACACCTCAAGGAAGATCACGAACATCCGCATCAATCCCGTCTGGAGATGACACGAGAGGGAAAACAAAGGGTGAGAATACTTATACAAGATTCTCAGGGCTCCCGACTTTAACACTAGTGTCATTGTTGTCGCCCCCAGCCACTTTGGGTTTCATTATAAAAGATGTGTACATGCATAGGTTCAGTTTTTAATTTCTCAAATTCTATTATCCGAAGTGGGTCTCTTTTAGCATGAGTCTTGATGGTATAAATGCAGCAGATATTTTATGTATGCATGGCAATACATTCACGTACTCAACATATATCACTTAATCATAAGCACCAATGGAACAACCACGAAACATATGCATGTGTGTCTTTTACTTTATCATAATTGAACTCTCGAGTTCCTTTCTTAACTTTTCCACCCTCATCATAGTCACAAAAAATCCACCCAACCTCCTGTTCCGCGCGAGACCAAAACTCCAAATACACCCATCGCTTAGGAATTAGCTCATCCTAACAGCCGTCGATATACGGAAAAAAGGGAATCACATCTCTTTTCTTGGATCACTACAACCCTTAACTCGAAAAGTCATAATGGGATAATTTCCACTTTATCATATCTTGTATGGATGCAACATGAGCATACAACCATAGAATATCATATAACATATCCTCTATTCATATCTCATATTTTCATGCATTTTAAACCTAGCATACCACATCATCATAGCAACATGCCACACATCCATACATTCTTATACTCATGGCATTTAAAACATTCACATACATCAAAACAATACTCACTCGATCTCATTCTCACATCGCACCTCCTTATCTTAAGATATCTTATGCTTTGGCTCTTATGTTTTAAACTTGTGTTCTAATTATCCTAACTCCCGTTATAGTTCTTTATGACACCTAAGGAATCATTACTTACAATTCTCACTAAGATTTATGTTCACTAATATATCCACACAACATTGCATCACTTTGGGAGAAAAATTATCATACGCTTATGGGGTCCTATAATCTCTCTCTTTGACCCTTTCTAAGTTTCGTCTTCGCCTAAGGCTCTATAATCAACTCCTAAACCAATTATGAGGGGTTCCTACACTTATCCACTAATTATAAACCATTTTTCTTAAATCCAATTATGTTGGAACAGAATTTACAATTTGTGCATCTAAGTGTTCTAAAATTCTCATCTCAAGTCCACCATCATCATCACAAGGCCGAAATGGCATGCTTGAAATGCCCCCATTTTCTAAAACTTTATGTAAGATACTTGGGCAAGTCTTTGAGCTCTAGGACATTTAAGTGATGGCATAAACTTAAACATGCTATGCACTTGTTTTACTCTTCATTACAAAATAAAGTGAGAGCATAAAATAAATATGAGATGCAACCTCATTATTATCTTTAAAGATTAAGTGATGACTTGAAATATAAACATGAAATGCAAGCTTGGAAACTTAAAACATGATAATGCAAGTTCATTTAGTTATTCTTGAGAGCTTAGTGATGGCATCAAAATAAACATGCTATGCAAGGCATAAACATAAACATGGATGCAACTCATTTTATCTTAACTAGAGCTCTTACAAGACTTTAAAGGAACATTATAACCTTAACCCAATATGTATCTTAACAACATAAAGTGAGCTTTAGAGTTCTTAGCACCAAGTCTTCAAAGAAGCCTTTGGTTTTGAACTTCATCATCAAGCTCAAGAAAATGGACACAAAGCTCAACACTTTGTCTAAACAAACATATAAAGAACTAAGTCATATTCTTTATTTTATTGCTCATGGGCTTCAATCTAGAGTAAAACTCTTAGAACGGCTGACCAACTTTAAGGTTGGCAAGGGTAAGCTTAGAGCTCTTTGAAAACATATGATTAATTTTCTTAACAAAACTTTTGTGATCTACTTAACATTTTTAGCAAACTTTGTTCAAATAAAGGAAAGGAAACTGAAACCATTCAAGAGGAAAAGGAAAGGAAACCGAAAACTTGAGCAAAGAAAAGGAAAGAAACCAAGAGCATGTATGGTCCAAGACCAAGTTTTTCAAGCTTTAGAGGTTTCTCACATGGCATCACAAGACCATTATCTTGAAACCTCATCATCAAGCTAAAGTTTTTCTCATGAAAAGGCCTCATGGCCGAAAAGGAAAAAGGAAGAGAAAAGAGTTTTGAACCAAGAGAAAACTAGAACTTTCTTAAAGAAAACAAGTAAAAACTTTGAAACAAAACCCCTACCTAAAGAAGTCTTGAAAGAAATGAAAGAAAGCTTGGATCCTTGATGAAATGAGAAGACAAAATCTTCTCTTGGATGGCAATAAGGATTCGGCCAACAAGGTTTCTCAAGGAAGATGATTTTTCCTTGAGAAAGCAAGCTTGGAAATGGAAATGTTTGGTGTTTGAGAGGTGGTTTGAGGTGAGGGAGTGGTGGTTTAAGGATGTTTGTGATGGATTGTGGTGGTGGAAAGGTTTCTTTAAGAAGAACAAGATGAAGAGGAATTGAGAGGAAAAGAGAGAAAATAGCAAGAAAGCTTAACTTGGCAAATGATCTAAAGTGCAACCAAGTTCTTCAAGACTTGGTATTTATAGAGAATTTTCAACTTGGGGCTGATTAGGGAGGAGGAAGGCCGAAGGTATTCATGGCCTTTGGGAAAGAAAATATCTTCAAACTTTAGTCATTCAAAGGCATGGTTGAAAGCATGGCTAGGTATGGTTCAAAGTATGGCTTGAGGTATGGTCTTTGAGTGAAACAAAATCAACATGTGATGAATTTAGGGGAGAATGAATTTGGCCAGAATTTCCAGCCAAGGGGGAAGGATGATTTGTCCATGTAATTGTGGTTTAATGATGTGTTTAGGTGTTTCTTTGATTAAGGTTTTGATTAGGAGTTTGTAAAAAGTGTTTAGGTGAGGTAATGGCTAATTAAGGTTGTCAAGACTTGATTTAGGGGTGGTCTTACTAGATTAACAATTTAAAACCATTCTTTTAGTCAAATGAGGTATGGCACAATTCCTTAATTTAAGGAATTGGAGAGAGAAAATACTATTCAAGATTCCATGACTAGGAATCTTGAATCAAAGATGTAATTAGAGTTTAACCAAGCAATCTTAGGTTCTAATTAACCTTAATAAATTATTTTGACTCTAGATTAATTATCAAAATAAATTAATCTTCGATTAGAGCCTAATATTGCTTAGGTTTGCTTAATTACGTCATTAGGCTCACTGTACATTGTTTTAGGGGCAAAATGGTAATTTGCACTAAAACTGGGACTACCCGGGCTTAACCTATTGTTAAACTTCACTTAAAAACATCGTTTAAAACCTTTTGGTAAAGCTTCGGTTCACAGACGTAAAACGCAAATACCACATGGGCGTTTTGGTAATTTCGCGTCAGAACTCAAAATGAGATTCTTCTACTCTATTACCACACATAACACATATAATCCCCTATCAACCTCAAAACATCCCTTGAGGATGGCGGACCGTGATTCTCATTTTCAATAAAATGAGGGCATTTTGGTCATTTGTACAAAAAATGGGCGTTACATGTTTCACACGTGATGCACACATAGATTAAATGATTCAATTACAAAGCATATTTATATGACAAATATATAATCAGTTTGGTATTACTTTATTATTTAAATTTTTTCAATTGATTATGTAAAGGGTAAATTACACTCACCCTAGGTTATAGAAATACAACTCACATCCTTCTATTTGTCCACATGACACTCACACCTTTGCTTGTCAAATCTTAATATTTATATTATAGTTTTACTCCTCATTCACATAACACTGATAATAAACTTAATAGAATAACATTTTGTGATATTAAATATTTTTAATTAATAAAATTATAAAAGTACCCTTAAATTTAATAGAGGGCCATGTATTTTTTTATAATTTTATTAATTAAAAAAAGTAATATCACAAAAATATTATTCTATTAAATTTATTATCAGTGTTATGTGAATGAAGGAGTGAAACTATAATATAAATACTTAAAATTTGAAAATGTGTTAAGTGAACAAAAGATGAGATGCATTTCTACAAACTTTTAGGTAAGTAATTTACCCTTACATAAATCAATATATTGTAATATACATACTAAATGTAACTATCCAGTATATATCTTTGGTATCACCTTTTTAATGTATCATATTAATAATAAAATTATTCTAATACTGATTTTATTTGTCATGTAAACATTATTATATTTGAAAAAGATTAATATGCATATGTAGCATGAGTTCAAATTAGATACCTTATAAAATTTTGTATCACCTTTTTATTTTGAGCCATTAAATCCATAGTAAGTAACATTATTTACTAAAGTGAATATTTTGTTACTAATAGTAATTTAAATTATTAATCGTTAATATTTTGTTGTCAAAGTTGAAAATTATTTATCATTATATTAAAAATATATTTGTTCAGCAAATAGAAATATTAATATAAATGAACTTATTTTGAATTATTTAAGTGATAATAATCATAAAGTAATCTACAAGACTCAAAATGCTAATGTAAATATAAATGAATGGTCTAATTAATGATTGGTCCATTTGAATGAAAATCTAAATTACAAATAATCCCATTGATTGACATGGAGACAAATGTTATTTGCTAAGTTGAATAAAAAGAATGAATGCAATTGGATGAATAAAATTGAAAAAAAGGAGGGAAACCAAATGAATGTGGGAATGACACATCATTAATTCCACTACCTCATAACCCTCTTTTATATATAGATATAAGATTACGAGTAAATATCTTTTTTAGTCATGACATTTTAATTAGAGTTTAAATCAATTTAGTCCTAAAATAATTTTTAACATCAACTTAGTCTTCAAATTTTATATTTTACAATATGACATCAATTTGGCTTTTATAGTCAAATTTATTATTAACGTAAATAGGAGCAAAATTAAACAAAGAAAAAGAAATATATATATATATATATATTTCCCCAAGCCATTAAAATTGGTCCTCTTTTAGTAATTGAACAGAGGTTGTTGCCTATCTCCTTAAATTAGAAATTATTTTAATGCGAAGTTGCACAAAAAATAAAATAAAGGGCATTACCTAGGTTATCGCTCAAGGAGGCTTCAATACTTAGTTAGGAATTTGGGGGTTTTGAAGAACGAAATTATAGCAATTAAAATTAAAAGATAATAGCAACGTGATAATAGCAACAGTGAAGAAGGCACTAGTGCAAGGTATTTCTAGGATTGGAAATTAATTATCATTGACCAAATATTAAACCCATTGGTGGCTATTAGTAATAAATTACTGGCAATTCTACTATTGATTAATCGACCTCTAGAATTTGATCAATGCAAATAACTAATAAATGAGATCTCAATTTATTTAGAAATCACATTGATTTAATGAACCAATTGTTATAACCTAATTGCCAATCGGAAGGTTAATTCCAATGTTCTCCTTCAAACATAAACCAATAGATCTATTAATTTATGCCCAAAGGATTTTCCTAAACGACGATTGCTAATTTAGTTATTCCAATAAAGATTACAACAATTACCACAATAATTAAAGGAATAGAAGTCAGAACATTAAGAAAACCAATGCATTTAATATAAAAAGGGTCTCAAACATCATCCCAATCCATCCAAATCCTTTACACTAGTAAAGAGATCTACTCCTCCATTTCTAGAGAATTACAATAGTGAAAATAAAAGGAACTTGAAAATAATAGTAACAATCCTTGCCACAATCTCTAAGATAAAACACCTTCAATAATGGAACCCTTAGAGAGAAAAGAGAGAAGAAGAGAGAGATGTATAGAGAATAATAGCAACCTAAAGTGTAGATCTAAAAGTGAGTCAAAAACTAGGGTAAAAGCCTGTTCAGTTCTACATATACAACTCTCTAAAATGGGCCAAAGTGAGGCCCAAAAATAAATTAATGAGCTGTAAGTCTGCTATTGCATGAGCGCTACAATGCTCACCAGAATAATGAGGCCAAAAAATTAATGGTTGTCACTTTGCCAAGTGCTGGTGCTAAATGAGCACTGCACTCGCCTGAATGTGAGCTTCAACATTTTTTCTTCATTTTTGCTCCAAGCTTATTTCAGAGCTTTCAGCCTTGTTCTTGACACTTTGCATTTGATCCAAAACTCCTGTCCATAAAACTATACTCAAAGAGACAAGTTAAACGCAATAGGGTGTAATTACAAATTATTCCAAAATCAATGTAAAAGCCAATAATTCTTCCAAAATTGCACAATGAGGAATAAATCAAAATACTAATTAATTACATTAATAACGCAGTAAAACTCATGCAAAAAGCTAAGGTTTGGTATCAAGATAAGTGACATAAATGCCTCTTATCAAACTCCCCCACACTTAAGCTTTCACATGTCCTCATGTGAAACTAAGATCAAATCAAGGCATGGATGAGGAACAATATATAAGGATCAGACTAGATTCCTAATATAAAATGCATGATATATGAAATTAAATGACAATACACCAATCTAATGAACCTAGAGACACAACAGTAAGCTTTCATACCAATAATTAAAAGAATTACAATAAGCAAGGTATGAATAAGAACATAACATACATGGTAGAATTCACATATGATGCATGGATCAAGTACAAAAATCCTCCCAAGGTCAGTGTTTGCCACTCATTCACTCAAGTGTTTTGGGTTATGATGCACACTCAATCATCTCAAATGAAAATGTATTACCATAAGCTTGCTACGGGTCTCATTCTCTATTTTGTCACATACACATTCATACTGAATCAAGAGGACTTACCTTTGGTTGTAATGGGGCTTAGGTGAAGGTGGATAAATATATAGGCCAATGGGTTAACCTCTAGTCAAAGGAGAGCAAATGTATATACCAAGAGCAGAAGTGCCTAAGGATACACTTTGTCCAACTTAATCACAATTATATGCCTTTAATTTCAATATGGCACACCTTCAACCAAACCTTTTCAGATTTTTTTTTAATCAACCTCACTTCTTCTTCTTCTTCTTTTTTTTTTTTTTTTACTTTTTTGGGTGTGCCACTTACACATTGTTCCTCCCCCACACTTAAATTGGGGCATGTCCTCATGCTCTCCCCCATACTTATACTCAAACACATAAAAAAAGTACAAATGCTCTCCTAACCCTAAAAGGTTGGGATATTTGCATGGCTTTTCACTTCTGGCTAAGGATGTGCTAAAATAAAAGAATGGGTAGTAAGCCTCAAAGGGGCTAAACAATGGTAATATGTAAAGGTTGGCTATATGGGCAAGTGGCTAAAAACAAGAAAAATGCCTCAATCATATTCAAGCATGCACATGAAAGCATATTTTCAAGCAAGACCCTAAGCAAGTTCTAGAATACAAATCCAAAAAGGGAAACACACATGAACAAATAAGTATAGCACATGATAGTCCAATCATAGAGGCTCAAAATCTAACAGGTAAAAGTGCATGTACTCAATTAAAACAACATAATGAATCCACCAAGCATGCAATACAAAATAAAGTTAATGCTAAGCATGTCAATATGGAGCATGTGGTGTGAGCCTATGCATATAACCTCTAAGGTGCCAAAGGAATGGTGTAAAATACAAAAGAAAATAAAATGAGTTAAGACTCAAAACTAAAATAAAAATAAATAAAATGTAGAAAAATAAAAGGGAAGAGTAAAGAAAAAACCTCAAGGTGGGTTATCTCCACCAAGCACTTTGCTTTAACATCCCTAAGTTGGAAGGTAAAGACCCTCATGGAGGGTGTGTAGCTTCAACTCAAAGATAAGCCAACTGAGCCCTTAGATCTGAGGCCTCATGGAGGTGCATCATTAATGCTCATCAATGGTGCACCGAACAATCCTGAGTCTCTAACTTAATTGCACTATCAGGGTGCACATGGTTAACTAGGAATGAACTCTTCTATCTAGACTTTGGCCTTCCAGCCATCAGCTTTGCCCGGGGCTCATGCAATAAAATCCACTGCCCTTCACAATGTTTCTTTTTCAATAAGGGCGGTTCATGAAACGCCTGGCAAACGATGACCTGCATCTGTAGAGTACCTAGCTCCAGAACCCTTTAGAGAGCTTCATAGTAATATGTTTTGAGTGACAACAAAACCAATTTAAAGAAAATATTTTGAAGAATGACTAATGCCTACCTTGAGTTTCTTGACATAGCATTCAGGATTTAAGGATCGCATAATACGCACTTTAAGCAAGAATAATTTCACTTTACATGTGCAAACATTATTTATCTCATATAAGGAGATTGAGCCTAATAGAAAGTGAACATTATATCGTGCAAAGTATGCATACATGCTTTATGGATGAAAGGAGAACAAATCAAGAGCAAGAAACCAAAGCATGAGACTTTAGAAAGTAGGACTTAGAAAGTACACCTAAAATGAAGATATCCATCAAGCACTAATTCCAAAGTGTTTTATTATCTTCATTATCACACTCGCAATGTTTTGTTCATCAACAAGCCATGATTGAAGATAAGAAGACCCAAGAATCATAAAAGAAATGATACTGCACATTAGAAAGCTCACTTACAATGATACTATGCACTCTACAAGAAACGGAAGGAATTTTTCAAATTCAAATTTGAATTTCAAAAGTCAAAACCTAGTAACTGAACTTGGAGGTCATCTCTTTTGTCACCATGGTCAACTACCTCAGCTTTTAGAAGAAGGGTTCAGAAATCACATTCAAAAAGTAAAAGTAATTTTTGAAGTAGCATCAGAAACTTTAATCTTACAACACTTCTACAATAGTCCTAACAACAGACAAGCTATTCTTCTATATTGCCTTTCCAAAACACAAATGGATGATCAACACGTGTCACTTAGAAGATCTGATCAAAGGCAATATTCACAAGGAAGACTATTTATAAATAGAGATGTTATGCTTTCAAAGAATATAGATTGATGTTGCATAAAGTAAAAACTTTGTGAAAATCTCTCCTCATCTACTTGTAGAGTTCATTACATCTAGTAATCATTTCCTTTGATTGTAAAAATCTTCTTTCTACGTTCCTTTAGTGTTCATACGTTCTTCCTAGGAAGAATATTTAGAAAGAAGTCATTCAAGTGTTTTCCAAAACTTTCTTCATAAATCTTACGAAAACTTGAGTGTAGGTTAGTTTGAGTTGCAAACCCAAACACAAACCATTGTACCCTTGATCCAGGATCGTGTGAGCTGAGCTTGGAGAGGCTAGTCAAAAACTACTTAACGTGACAGTAAAGGTGTTTTACTTCTCTTTTCTGCTTGGACCTTCAAAGACTACTTGGTTCAGCTTGAGGCTAGTAAATAACTACTTAGTTGGTGACAGGAGGGGTTGTCACCGGTCACTAGTGAAAGGTTAGGAAGGCTATTGTAAAGACTATCTTTGTTCTTTCTCTGGCGAGAGAAAGGTTTAGTGGAACTCAATGGTTATTGAGAACTAGATATAGGCAGGTTGGTTGAATCAATATAAAAACTCTCAAGTTCTTCTTTCTTCTTCATCTCTTATTTTATTTCCGTATTTGATTTTTTTTTTTTGTGTTAGTTCTAAAACTCTCTTTCACGTATTTATTTCATATTCAGTTCAAAAAGTTCACTTTCTGGAATCACTAATGCTATTTCCATTGCACTTCAAACTCATAGCTTTATAATATCTTGAGAAGTTTTTCAGAAGTCAAATGGGGAAAGAAAATGCAAAGCATGATTCAATCCCCCTTCTCATGCACTTTCTTACTCACAGGACTTGTATCTAAAAACTTGGGACATTTGAAAATAGGGCACACCATATCCCATGGAATAAGAGAATGTAGAGAAAGGATGATATGGATCTTTAGAGCATATTTCCACAAGCATCATCAACTAAAGAGTCAATGACATCAATGCCAAACATAGTGTTGCTCATGAGGGTACTTCATTGTATTAGATAAACAAAATTGGACTTTCATGTCCCCACACTCCATGAATAATGTACTAGCATAAACACCAACCATGGTCCTAGTAGTTTTCAAAATGGTCTTCCCAAGATTAATGTATGCTGACTGGCATTGGAGTCATTTTTCATTTCAAGCACATAGAAATCAGGAGGGAATATTAAATCATTTACCAGGACCAGAACATCTTCCAATACTCCCTCTAGTCTCGTGATGCCTCGATTAGTAAGATGAATTTGGCCCGTTGGCTCATGCTCTCCAAAGTTTAGGGACTAGTAGAGAGACTTAGGCATAACATTAATGCTAGCTCCAAGGTCAGCTAAAGCCATTGTGATGTGAAAGTTCCCAATAGTGCAAGGGACAGTGAATGTGCCCGAATCCTTCCACTTGGGTGGTAGATTGCCTGGCTTGATAATGAAGGAGGCATTTACCCCCATGGTCACCTTTTCATCCCACCGCCCTTCATCTTCCTCATATTGGTACATAGATCTTTCAAAAATTTAGCACACTTGGGAATTTGTTTGATTACATCGAATAGGGGTATGTTCACTTGCACTTTAAAGGTTTCCCAAGTTTTGGATCCAATTCTACTACAGAGATTTCTTTGGTTGGATTCTTTAAGGGAATGGGGAGGGCAAATTTGGAACTCTTGTACCTTCTGTTGAGCGTTGTAATGCTATTTAAGCGCGGGCGCTCTAGAATCTTTCTTGGCTGGATGATCAGTCTTGGCTGAGCACTTAACATTGTGTGAGCACAGTGGCACTTACCCTAGAGGTGCTCTTGTGCCAGTTTCCATCTGACAGTTCTCTGGAGCACTCAAGGACTGCCGAACACCATGCTCTCCAGGAATGTCTTCAGGCTCGTCTTTAGCTTGTTTTTTTTTAGAGGCCTAGTCACTTTTGGAAATTTCATCCCAAACCTCAGAGTGATAGCACAGAAATTTCCCCTTGGATTGGGCATAGTTTAAAAGGTAATGGGAGGGGACCCCAACTCTGATTTTCCTTTATTTGAGTCACTTCTTCTCTCAGTTGGGCATTCTCTTTTCTTATCTCTTGCATTTGCTCCATCATCATCTTCATCATTTTAGTCGTAGTGGGATCTAATGATAGAGGTGCAGGAAGGACCAATTGCCTTTAATAAGGTTCCAAATACTTTTGCTATGAAGGTTGGCCTTGTTGTGAATTATTTACCCACTTCAAATTAGAGTGATTCTTCCACCTAGAATTATAAGTGTTCCCAAATAGGAACTGGCTTGCTTGATTCTAAGGTGGACTCTGAAGGGTTAGTTATTACTACTCTAGTGCTTGATTCATCTTATAAGGTTGGCCGCATGTCAATGTGATGATCATTTGAAGTACATATGCCAGAGATCTTGGAAACCACTGGAGTTACTACCTGGCTAGCCATCAATTGCTGCATAAAGCTAGAAAGTTGGTGTAAAGTTGGTCAACATTGGATTCTCTAGATGGCATACTCCAAGAAGGCCTCTAGTGGTTGTGGCTACCCTAGAACCAAATTGCTGAAAATTGGCAGCCATATTCTTTATCAAAGCACGAGCCTTTACCAGAGTCTTGTCTAGGATCGCTCCTCCACTTGCAGCATCAATCATGCACCTATTAGTAGGTACAAGACCTTCATAAAAGTATTGGAGAGAAGTTGTTCTAGAATCTGATGGTTGGGGCAATTGGCACATAGGAGCTTAAAGCATTCCCAATACTCATGTAGAGTCTCATCAATTGGTAGATTCCTGAGATTTCTTTTCTATAGAAG
The DNA here is from genome assembly GCA_030441495.1 of Dalbergia oliveri. Taxonomy (NCBI): domain Eukaryota; kingdom Viridiplantae; phylum Streptophyta; class Magnoliopsida; order Fabales; family Fabaceae; genus Dalbergia; species Dalbergia oliveri. The sequence goes on along the minus strand of JAMLFY010000001.1, from coordinate 25,439,862 downwards.
CCACTCTAAGGCGGGAAATACTCTCCAAGAAAAGTCTCTTCATCCTTGTCCAACTATTTACAATCCCATCTAGTAGATTAAGGAACTAATTTTCTGCACCCTCTAGGGAGAAAGGGAATGCTCTGAAGCTTAACATCATCCATCTCTACCCCATTGGGTCTCATACTAGAACACACCATATGAAGCTTCTTCAAGTGCTTAGTCTCTAGACAGCCCATGGAACTTGGGAGAGCATGAACCATATACCCTTTAAGCTTAAAATCATTGTCAAGCTGGGGTAAGTAATGGCCAAGAGTTGCTGGGTAAAGTCGCAGTGACCTCCTTAAGTGTTCTATTCTGATTTCCCATGTTACTTGTATTTCCTTAAACAATAAACAAATGATCAAAATGCTCAGATGGTTCTGCTGTTTACGTCTTGCTTGTTTGATTTTTCTCAAAGTTTTTTCAATCTCAGAGTCAAGAGGCATTAAATTTCCAGGAAGAGGAACGCCTCATACAAGAGAACAAATTTTAATTTATTTTCCTTTTTTTGGAAAAATAAAATAAACATTAGAAAATAAAATAAAAAAGTAAATAAATAAATAAAAATAAAATAAAATAAAGCAAAAAAAAAAATAAACAACTAAGTTTTAATGCCTCCCTGCAATGGTGCCAAAATTTGAACTGAGGTTGTCACCTACCTCCTCAATTTAGAAATTATTTTAATGCTAAGTTGCACAAAAATGTAGTAAAGGGCACAACCTAGGTCGTCTCTGGAAACTTTAATACTTAGTTGGGAATTTAGGGGTTTTGAAGAACGAAATTATAGCAATTAAAATTAAAAGATAATAGCAACGGTGAAGAAGGCACTAGTGCAAGATATTCCTAGGATTGGAAATTAATTATCATTGACCAAATATTAAACCCATTGGTGGCTATTAGTAATAAATTACTGTCAATTCTACTATTGATTAATCGACCTCTAGAATTTGATCAATGCAAATAACTAATAAATGAGATTTTAATTTATTTAGAAATCACATTAATTTAATAAACCAATTGCTATAGCCTAACTACCAATCGAAAGTTAATTTCAATGTTCTCCTTCAAACATAAACCAATATATCTATCAATTTATGCCCAAAGGATTTCCCTAAACGACGATCACTAATTTAGTTATTCCAATAAAGATTATAGCAATCACCATAATAATTAAAGGAATAGAAACTCAGAACATTAAGAAAACCAATGCATTTAATATCAAAATGGGTATCAAACATCATCCCAATCCATCTAGAAATCCCTTACACTAGTAAAGAAATCTACTCATCCATCTCTGAGGATTACAAATGAAAATAAAATGATCATGAAAATAATAGCAACAATCATTGCCACAATCTCCAAGACAAAGCACCTTCACTAATGAAACCCTTAGAAAGAGAAGAAAAAAGAGAAAGATGTAGAGAGAATAATAGCAATCTAAAGTCTAAAAGCGAGTCAAAAACTAGGGTAAAAGTCTGTGTCAACCTACATATACTGCTCTCTAAAAATAGGTCAAAGTGAGGCCCAAAAATTGATTAATGAGCTGTAAGTTCATTATTGCACGAGATTGCAGCATCTCACCAGAACGATGAGGCCAAAAAATTAATGGTTGTCACTTTGTTGTGCACTTGCAACGCTCACTCGAATGTGAGCTTCCACGTTTTTTCTTCCTTTTTGCTTCAAGCTTCTTCCAGAGAGCTTCCAGCCTTGTTCTTGACACTTTGCACTTGATCCAAGCTCCCTGCATAAAACTATACTCAAAGAGACAAGTCAAATGCAACAGGGTGTAATTACAAATTATTCCAAAGTTAATGCAAAAGCCAATAATTCTTCCAAAATTACACAATGAGAAATAAATCAAAATCCTAATTAATTACATTAATAACTTAGTAAAACTTATGGAAAAAGCTAAGGTTTGGTATCAAGATAAGTGGCATAAATGCCTCTTATCAGGAACCTCCTTATTGTTCATGAAGGCAAGGCATGAGCCCTCCATCTCTAACGCTCCAACTATAACATGTAGGCTGTATATAGAAAGCACAAGAATGAGAGTTGAATTGTACTTTTAAAAATCTTTGTTTTCTAAAACTTAAATTAATATTATCAAGTGTAGAAACTTAAAGGTAGGGGAAAATACAAGTTATATAATTTTAGAAAGTACATTTTTGAAGTGTTTATAAACTAAAATAAGTTTGGAAAGTCGTGAAACTAGTTTTAACAAGACACAGAAAATAAGAGAGATGCACACAAAACAAATTATAGGAGATTAAGGGATAAGAAGACTACTCAAAGATTTTATTCGCCAAACTTTGCCTATATTCAGTCCTCAAACAACACTTAAGAGTTCCACTAAAAACTTCTTTCTCTTACAAGAGAAACACAATATTTTTGACTAGCTTCTCAAGCTAGCCTTAGTGAGTAGTTAGTGCAATCAACCTTCACTCACAAGTAATTTTTCTCCTACCTTTTCTAAGCTATCTTACATTGACCACAACTGGATCAAGGTATAATAAAATGAGAGCTTTTGGTGTTTTACTCCAAATTTTCACTCAAGTTTCCTAATATATAAGAATGATGTAAGGAAACAACTTGAAAGACTTCTTTCTAAGCTTCTTACAAAGAATGGTAGCTAATGAATACATGAAAGAAGATTTTACACTTGAGAAATTGAAATGAATTTAGAACTTGACTTTAGAAAGTTAAGTTGTTTGAAAGTTATACATGTAAGATATGTTGTTTTTATACATGTAAGGTCCCAATTTATTTTATTCTTAGTTCCTTTTATTTCTTTATGTGGAATTAATTGATGTGTTAAAATAATATTTGAACCAATGTGGATAGTATAGGAGTAATGGAATTTAGTCGATATAAAATATATAACATATGTTAAGGGAATATCATTTTTTTTTTCAAATGTAAGATATGATTAGATTTTTTTTTAAATTTAAAAAAGATTCTATCTACAATTAGTAAGAAAGGAGGAACCTAACTATCTCTATTCCTATGAGTAAAACTAGTGTCCCACTACCTATATTCTATTTTTTTTTTAATTTTTAACTTCTACCACTAAGCCCTAAGAGCATATAGTTACACACCTTTCCACCTCCATCAAAATTCCTTTACTTCATCTCTTGATCCTCTCCCAAAACTTTATGGTTAGAGTAACATTTGATCTCTGCCCTCTCTAAACACAAGACCTTTTCACTTATAGAAGAATAAAATTTATCCCTAATTATCCCTCTTGAAGCCTGGCACACTCAAGCATATAGGAGGAGAATTTTGCCCTTTTTTGCTTCATCGAATTCTAGAAGTCTCTAATTCCTATTAATCTTCAAACCAAGTAAGGGTTTTGTGCAACTTTTTTATTTTAATTGATTTGTAGTCTCCAATTTATTCTTGAATGTGTGCAAAAACCACAAATCGTCCACTATACATAGATTCCTTTTGGCCATTTATATGTAAAAGGAGTTCTTGTTTTTATTGCTTTTGCTGATGATCTCTACAATGTAAACAAGTTAATTGATTACTTTTATGACTCACAATTTTATCCCATTTTATCTTCAAGATACATGTACCTATATCGTTCCTTTTCAGTTTTATATTGCTTGCATTTAAAATTCTTCCTAAAGTTCCAGAAAGCAATTAATGAGTCAAGATGACAATTGTATTAGTTTTTCCTTTCTTTCTTATGCTAGGTACAAAATATATACCTTCATATAGATTGAAAGGAAAAAAAAACGGAAAGGAACATTTTACGTTAGTTTTTTCTACTTTCCATTTGAATAGTTATTATCATTATTATATATATTAACTTATACTTGTATGTTACAATAGATATAGATTAACTTGTTCTTGTTAGGTTTAGTTGTAACACCCAAAATTTATTTTAAAAATTTTATTTGAACTTTTTTAATTAGAATTTCACGAATATGATAGAATTAGTCATAATAAGAATGGCTCAGAAAATGTAATCGTAGCCTTGCATGCCTTGCAAGCTTGTCTGACCATTGAAACCCTAGAATCTACACCAGGAGATGTCCGAGACCGAGAAAATATAGGATTAATATTAGGAAGGGTTAGATATAAAAAATTTTAGACTTTAAATTAATTTTTGGGTAATATTTGTTTTACGAGTATGGTATTTTATTCATTTGGTAACATTACGATATGTAATTTCATACACCATATGAAACTTGTAGTACAAGTTGTCACCTAATGTGACAAGTGTATGGCTTAGGAAAGACCACACCATTGCCTTTACCAAGAGCCAATATGAGTCATAAAAAAAATTACAATTTTTATTTTAAGAAAACAATTTTATGGTAGAAATTAATATATATGCTCATAAATAAATAAAATCACAAATGTAACACCCTAAAAATTATTTAAAAATTAATTTAAATTTTATTAGTCATAATTTTAAAAATCTGCAGTTTTAGCAATGATAAGGATGACCCAACGAATGTGTAAAAAAAAAATTTGGGCCAGGATGAGATAGTAATTTTACTTGCTCTAGCCCAGGAGCTAAACCATAGAATTAGGACCAAGATGCCCAAAATTGAGCAAAGAAAGGGTTGAAATTATAAATAGTTAGGAATGAGAATTTATACCTAGAATTAATTTTCGAGTAATTTTTGATTACCAATACCGTGTTTTACTTGTTTAGAGTTTTGATGTGCGGTTTTAATACCGTATAAGTTACTTGGTGGCCAAGTAACCTTTACCAACCACTTTATGCCAAGTGGATGGCAATGATTGAAACTTGAAAAGTAAGTTTTAATCATTGCCTTTTATTTATTGTTATTTTACCCTGAGTGCCAATATCTCATCCGTTTGATGGAATTTCAATGTGCGATTTTAAATAAAAAAGCTACTTACTCCTAAGTTAAAGTGAGCCACTTATTTGGAGCCAAGTGGATGGACAAGATTCATTCTTTGACCAAGAAAACAATCCTAACCATTCATTTCATTTCTTTTTCAAAAAGAAAGAAAGAAAAGCTTGAAATAAGATAAATACTATCACCAAACTCAAGATAAACACAACATAACCAACCTTATCACTTCATCATCTTCATTTTTGGCCAAGAGGCAGAAAATATAGCCCTTCCATTGTTCTTCCTCTCAAACCTCCATTACTAAGCTTCAAGCTTCAAAAACCTAAGCTCAAAGTCACTAAAATGACAAACTTTCTTTACAAAACTTGTTCTACTCCTCATAATCTATCAAACTAACTGATTGGAATTTAATTTCCTCACCATTTCTCACCTTGATATCTCATATCCTACTGCCTAAGGGAGGGTTTAATGTTGGTTTGAAGGCCTTGAAGTGAGAAAAATTATTCTTGGAACATCCTTGAAGCTAAGATCCTTAAAGCCACCAAAGTAGGGTTTTCTTTGGCCTTTTATTTCCAAATTTATTCTGAACATTTCTGATTGGTTTTGTCTAAAATTTTTGATTGTATTGGTTGATGATATATGTATATTAATGTATTAATTTTAGTAGTGTTTGGATGATGTTAGAAAACCCATTTTGGCAAAACAAGTTTTGAATCATGTACCGAATTTTCGAACTTATGGAGGTTCTAAATCACAAATTTTCTGATGTATTTTTAGATGTTTTCATAAGCTAGAAAAAATATATGTTGAAGCTACCATCCTACGCTAGTTCCAAAAATTTTATTAAGCTCTATTTTTTATCCTAATGCTTTAAAAAAATCAAGAACCAAAATGGTATCCATGTTGCCTGATTATTGGAATTGAAGTTGCGAATTTGTCTAAGTGTTTTACTATAGCAAATGATTGAATTTTCACTTTAAATTTTTATAGCATGTTGATAACACCTTGAAGTATAACTATGATTTTTCGTTTGAATTGATTCAATCATTTGCTAGGGTTAAAAATTATGAATTTTGGGTTCTGAAGTTAAGGTTAAGTGGTTTCTGAGCGCCAAATTTGTCTAATTTTTTTAACATAGTTAGAGAGGCTTTTTTCTCTGAAATTTTTATCGATCCTTGTGGACATATTGAAGTGTCTTGGGTAATTTTTATAGCCTAAATTGATTGTTTGATGTGCAAATAAATTTGTGCTACTATGGTGTGAAATCTGCAATTGCTGGAAATGAACCTAAACCTTGAATTGATAATGTCATGGCATTTTGGTTCTAGTATGACATGAATACTTGATGTTAACTATTTCACTATGTGACTTGTGACATATAAATGCATGCTAGAGGAAGTAAACAGTGGTTTATGAAGCATGATTGAAATTGTATTGTGAATGAATGCCTACATGTGCTTTATGCATAAACTTCAATCGTGCATGTTCTTACATGTGGATAAAATAGAAACAAGACTTAGGTTGAATGAGGGAAGGCAAAAAGAGGACTTCCCTAAAGATATTTTGAGTCGGTAGACGCATAAGCTAGGAATAGATCTGTGTGTGATTCAGAAGGAAAAAAAATAAAGTTCGATGATCACATATAGGAATGAACTAATCCTGATAAGCACTCTATTTCCCTTGTGTGTGTGATCCACTATAAATGCCATTTGGTATAAACTATCTATTATGGAGTTGTCCACGGAGATACCCGTTGGGTATAAACTAAGTCTTTCCTATATTGATGAAAGAGAAAATGCACTGATTTGATTTCTATGGCTATAAGTGAAACCAGGTCACTTTGGGATAATTTCATTGCATTTAGCATATGTATAATCATATCATATGTAATCTCTTGATTAGAATTGGTTACTATGTCCCTGAGCTTCATGATATATGTGCACTAAGTGATTGATTGTTAAAAGCTACCCACTTTGGAAGGATGATTTTAGAACTTTAAAATGAATCTTTAATATGTATTGCATGATCACATTTTCTTGATAAACCAAAGGCTTGCGATGACGATGACATTATGATTGTGTAATTGGAGAGTTGCCCTACTGAGAATTGTATAATTCTAACCCCTATGTATTTTTGTGTTCCCATGTCGCTTCTAGGTTGATCTAGAGAACGATGCGGCTGCATATCAAATAACTCAGAATTGTAGGAATTTAGTAGTTGATGTTTTTACTTTACTGTACTTAGTTAGAGTTATATGTATGTAAATGTAATAGAGAAAGTATATGTATTAAAGCTCTTAGAAGAGCTTCCTTTTGTATTTAACTATATATTCAATAAATGTTGTGTTTCTTTGTTATATATTTTAATAGAATTTTGCTTAGTTATTACACACATTAATCGAGCTTGCTATAGATATTGAAGAAAGGTCCGCTAATTAATAAGTAACAACTCTCGAGTACGATGTCATGACTTAAAGATGAGGCTTGGACTTGGGAGGATGTTACAACAAACCTTATCATTTCTTTCCCTAAGTTTTAGCTATCATCCCCCTAAATACAACCATCAGAACCTTAACTTGAAATCCTAGGTTACACTCACAAACTCCATAATCAAAAGCACAACTTATGTACTATCCCTTATAACTCCCAAATCAACTCTTTATAAGCAAACCTCATCTTATCATTCCATCAGTTATACTATTATTCTTAATGTTCTAAGGAGGGTTTACTTAGGTCAGATAAAAAATTGGGCATACAAGCTTTTGAAGGAAGCCAAGAACAAGAGTTAGAATTTGCAAGAGCCAAATAGGGCTTTCTTTGACCTTTTCTTTGAAAAATTGCTCTAAAATTTTCTGACTGGTTTGGCTTGAAATTTTTGATTTTATTGATTGATAATATATAGATATTAATGTGTCTAATTGGGTGGACTAATTGGATGATGTCAGAAAATACTTTTTGTTAAAATAAGTTGTAAACTATGTTGCTAGAATTCTAGATTTAGCAGACAACTCAATTTGTATGATTTTATTCACCTAGTTGGAGACTTTATTTTGAGCTAAAATTTTCATATGATGAAGCTAACATATTAAGTAATCTCTAGTATTTTTCTTGAGTCTTTTTGAGCACTTTTGCTATTTTTAAAAATTCAAGAATGGATTTGGTCCAGGTTTCTGCCGAACAGTAAATTCTGAGCATTAAATTTGTCTAATTTTGTTACTATATCAAATGATCAAATTTTGACTTGAACTTTTTACAGGGGATTGAGGAAATCTTGAAGTACAATCTTAAATTTTTTGTAAGATTTTATATGTTCATTTGATAGGGTAATAAAATTGGAAACTCTAATTGTTGGCTAGAAATATGTAATATCCATGTACATATGTTAGGAGACAAGTTCTCTGGTTAGGTCCCTTGGACCTACCCATGTTGCCATCTTGAATTTCATTAAGTCTGATCAACACCTCTTTGGAGGGCTATATGATAGAACCACTTCCTTCGGACCAAAAATCTAGATAATTATTCCCAAGAGGAAAATAAGTTAAAGAGCGATTTTTAATGAATTTTATGAAATCTTTAAATGTTTCATTTTCAGCCCACAAGTTTAGAAAATCTTGAGAATTCCCAAATTGAACTAAAACTCAAAATTTGGATTTTGATTTGTTAGGATTTTGATTTTTATGATATTTTATTTGAATCCAAATAGGGGTATTTTCTTATTTACATTTATGTTTTAAAGCTAATGAAGAAGAAAATAAATGAGGACATTAAATAAGTAAGTATTGGGGACAACCCAGATGCCAAATGACAAGAAAATGCAGAAGTTGGGGGTCGCCTCATTGCTATAGTGGTCCAGGACTGCCCACAATCACAAGGGTGGTTTTCATGGTCTACGGACTATTATAGCGGTGAGGACCTTATAGTGGTCATAAGTGCACAGGATATGATTAGGTCACCCTGGAGCGTGAACAATGTAAAATGGTGTCGTTCCACTTGCTGATACCTCCCCCATTTTATAAAACTCTTCCTCACTCTTTCTTCCCCTATTCTTTTTTTTTTTTAGAACCCTAAACCGTCTCTCCCAACCATATTTTCTCTCTTCTCTCTTAATCCCATTCAAGTCTAGCTTCCCTAAATCATCAAGATATGTTAATGTTGATAGATTTATCTCGTTTTTCCCATTCTTCCATGTTCTTAGTATGAGTTATTATTTTCTTTCATTGTTGTCAAGTGAGGGTTCTCCCCCAATGTTGGTAGAGTTATATTAGAGCTATCTAGAGAGTGTTAGAGATTAATCTAGAGTTTTATGGTTAGAATGAATAGACATTGGTGCTATCCCTCCTTCCCGAGCTCCGTCTGGAGTTGTTCCTTCACGCTCCACCCCTCAAGTGAGTGGGTTCAATCTTGTGACCCTTATTTTGGTCATTAGAGTTATTTTCCTCACATTGTAGCATTATTGCATGATTTCAAAGATAATTTTAAAGAGATTACAAATTATTAATGGTTTTGTCGAGTTATAAGATTATGATTTTTAAAGAGCATGAATTATATGTTTTAGAAAACCATGGGTGTAACAACCCGGTTGTTTTAGTATTGTTGTGATAAAATAATTAAATGTGAATAATCTACAGATTTTGAAATTTTGACAAACACGGTTATGATCACAACAATATGAGGATTATGTAAAAAAATTTAATATTGTTAAAAATTCAATATAATAATATTTAATTGGGGATATAGAATGAGACCTTATAAATGGTATATGAACATAGATAAAAATAAGGATAAGACTAAATAAATAGTTTTAACCTAATAAAGTTTCTTTTACGTTAATTGGGTATCGAAATGGTAATAATTGACACACCGAAATGATAATAACCGATACACCGAAACACTAAACGGTCTAACTAATGGATATTATTAGATCTAAGATACTTTTTACTCAGGACAATAAAATAAATATAGATATTTCTAACACTAATACAAGGCAAATTGATCCGGAAATATTTTATTCCTACTTATTCTCCAAGTAAGTCTATTTATTTTAATAAAAGAAATGTCATTTTGTTTCCTTTCTGCCCAGCCTTCGCATTTCTTCTTCTCCTCTTCACCATCTTCATGTTTCTTCTTGAAACTCCATTAAACCACCATATTCCTAAAGGATACACTTAGATAAACACCTAAACTAGTTCAAGAACTCTTCCTCTATATCAAACTCAAGCCAAAACCTTGTTTTTTCCCCTTCAAATTTGTCCAAAGAGCAACTATATAGGTGTTGAAAAATGGGTTTGAAGCTTTAGTTAGAGGAGAAAAGCTAGAGAAAATTTTAGCAAATGGCTTGGAAGAAAGGAAGAAAAGATTCTAAGTCTATTGTTTGTGATTGTTTGGCTATTTTACTAATATGAACTCTTGAAATATGTTTGAAATTATGTTTTTGAAATCTGAAATATATTGCAAGATGCATGTATATGAGGTTGATAGTTGCAAAAAAATGCCATAGACAAAAAGTCTCCTGAATTGATTTAATTGATATAAGAGATTTATGAAGTAAATGAAGAGATTTTTTGGTTCTTTAGCAAGAACAAGATATCTGGAAATTTTACCAAAATATTAGTAGAAATAGTTTTGTAAAATCTAAAGATTGGTATTTTGAAGTATGATGCTAAAGTTTCGTGAAAAGGATGAGATTTTGATCTATAGAAGAAAAGCTCTGAAATCTAAGACACTTAGTTTAGTTTCCTGAAAGTTTTAAGAATTATCACATGAGTAGTCCTATATGTTTCTTCGTGAAGAAATCTCATAAAAGATTAAGAGATTTATAGAAAAATCTCATAAAAAGTTTACCTATTTTCATTCAGAAAATCTCATAAAAAGTTTAGCAGATTTTATTGATAAATCTCATAAAAGTTAAAGAAAATTTCTTCGGAGAAGTTTCATAAGAAGTTAGGAGATTTTGAATAGAAAATCTCATAAGAATTCAGAAGATTTTGAAGAAGAAATCTCATAGTAATTTAGGAGACTAAAGAGAAAATCTCAGAAGAGTTAAGGAGATTTCAAGGAAATCTCAAAGTGAAAGTATGAGAAATAGAACTATTAAGAAGAGATTTTACTTGACAATCATAAGATTTCCTAATCAAGTATTAAAGATTTTTATCAAGAGAGAAAACTTAAGAAAATAAGCGTTATTTAATATCAATTGTGTAAGCCTCTTAAGCACAAACTTATCCTTAAGTCATGACATCGTACTCAAGAGTTGTTACTTATTAATTAACGGACCTTTCTTAAATATCTATAGGAAGCTCGATTAACGTGTGAAATAACAAAGCAAAATTCTATTAAAATATATAACAGAGAACCACAACGTTTATTGAATACATAGTTAAGTACAAAAGCAAACTCTCCTATGAGCTTTAGTACGTATTCTGTTCTCTATTACGTTTACAACATATACATATAACTAAGTACAACATAGTAAAAAGACTAACTACTAAACTATTGCAATCTGATTCCTTTGTGTAACAACCCCATAGCTCTTTGGATTAACCCTAAAGATTACAAGGAAACACAAACAAGTAGGGGTGAGAATTTCAAAATTCCTAGTAAGGTATCCTTGAAATACATAATCATAATGTCATCGTCATCGTCCTAGTCACTTCGGTTTATCAAGAAAATGTGCTCATACAATACATATTAAATATTCATTTTTAAGTTCTAAAATCATCCTTTTGAAGTGGGCATCCTTTATTATTCAATAACATATCATACTACTCAACATCATATAAACCCTATACCTCAAATACAACTAACATATTGGACTCAATATTTATACTAAAATTCTTCACTTAGCGCATAAGATGAAAGACTACTTTAGAGTAATAGATTGCATTTTAGGACTGGGCTCATTCCTATACATGATCATTGGATTTAACTTCTCCAATTCTCACAGAGACCTATTCTTAGCCAGGTTTACTTTCCCTTACTCAATTCAAGCTGGTCGGTTTACTTTCCCTTACAAAGGATTTACTTCTCCTACCAAGAAACATAATCTTATGATTTTCTTTCACATATGAGCAATTGTAATAAGCATTCATACTTATGTGTGCCTAACCTCATCAATAAGCTCACATGCTCAATTATTCATATTCATTGTCTTGTGCTCACGTCATACTAGTATAAGATGCCATTATTTCATCAATTCAAACATCAATTCATTTTTAGCATAATGGCAGATTTCACATATTCGTAGCACAATTTATTTGCACATCAAAAATCAATTTAGAAGCTATAAAAATTCTCAAGGATACTTCAATTTGTCCACAAGGTTCCATAAAAACTTCAGAGCAAAAAGAGTTCTCTAACTATGTTAACAAAATTAGACAAATTCGGTCTCAGAAACCACTTAACCTTAGCTTAAGTCTAAATTCCTAATTTTAAACTCAGCAAATGATCGAATCATTCAAAAGAAAAATCACAATTATACTTCAAGATGTTATCAAAACTCAGTAAAAATTTCAAAGGAAAAATCAATTATTTGCTATGGTATAAAAATTAGACAAAATTAACTTCAGCTCCAATAATCCAAGCAACTGATACCATTTTTTCTTGATTTTTTTAAACTAGTATAACTCAAAATCAAAACTCAAGAAAATTTGCAAAACTAGCCTAGGATGTTAGCTTCAACATATATTTTTTCTCTCATGAAAATATCCACAATTGTGCCAGAAAATTCGTGAATAATCCCTGTCAATAGTAAAATTGAAATTCCAGCAACATGGTTCAAAATCTCTTTTGACAAAAATGATTTCTAACATAATCCAAATTCTACACCAAAAGTAATACATCAATATCCATATATTATCACTAAATACCATGAAAAAATTCAGCCAAATCAGTAAGAAAATCATAAAAACAAATTTGAAGTGAAAGAGGTTTAAAATGCCCTACTTTGGTGGCTTTAAGGATCTTGGCTCCAAGGATTATCCAAGAATGGTTTCCTTCACTTCAAAGCCTTCAAACCCACACCAAACCCTTCCTTAGGCAGCATATTGTAAGCTCTCAAAAGTATAAAAAGGTATCAATTCAAATTATAATCGGTTAGTTTGTAGATTATGGAAATTAGAACAAGTTTTGTGAAGCAATCTTAGTGTTTTAGTGACTTTGAGCTTAGGTTTCGGGGATTTGAAAGCAAGAATGAAGGCTGGAGAGAAAGAAAATGGAGGGCTTTATTTCAAGGCCTCTTGGCCAAAAATGATGATGGTGGGGTGATAAGGTTGGTGGCTTTGTATTTGTCTTGAGTTAGATGTCATAATTGTGTAATCAAAGTGTGTATTTCTTTCTTTTAAAAGAAAATAATGAGATGGATGGCTAGGATTTGTTTTATTGGTCAAAGAATGAATCTTGTCCATCCACTTGACTCAAGATAAGTGGCTCACTTTAACTTGGGAGGAAGTAGCTTTTTGCGTTTAAAATTGCACATCGAAATTTCACCGAACGGATGAGATATTGGCTCCTAGTAGAATATAATAAATGAAAGGTAAAGATTAAAACTTGCTTTTCAAGTTTTAAACCTTGCCATCCACTTAACATAAAGTTGTTGGTAAAGGTTACTTGCCCACTAAGTAACTTGTAAGTGTTAAAATTCCACATCAAAACTCTACCGAATGGGTAAAACACAGGACCCGGTGATCAAACATTGCCCAAAAATTAAATCTAGGTATAAATTCTCATTCCTTACCATTTCTAGCCTTAACCCTTTTTTTCTCAGTCCTAGGCATTTTCTGGTCCTGATCTAGGGTTTAAGCTTGCGACGGGCCCGCAAGGTTACTATTCACCCAGGCCTAAATTTTTTTTAAACACATCCATTGGGTCATCCTCATCATTGCTAAGTTGTCAGATTTTTGAAATTACGACTAATAAAGCTCAAATTAATTTTTAACTAATTTTTAGGGGTTACAAATTGCTTGATTGTAAGCTCGTGGATTCAAATTATGATCTATATAAGGTTGTAACACAAGGTGTTACATCGTTGTGATGAAAGTGATGTATTAAGAATAGTATGCTATTGTGATGTGATATATATAAGGTTGTAGTAGACGTACTATATCGATTGAACTACATAAGGTTGTAACACGACGGTGTTACATCGTTGAGAATGGCATGCAATTGTGATTGATCAGGTTGTAGTAGATGTACTACACCGTTTGAACTATATAAGGTTGTAGCACGCTAGTGTTGTATCGTTGGCAATACATCATATGAGAAGTATATCAAGAATCCTATGAGTTCTATTATTAAGCCTAAAGTTTACTAATAAGATTATGTCAAGTAATGAAACAAACAAACTAATTATTATATAAACAACCAATAACAAATTAATTATTTTATGAATCCTATGATCTTTTTATTCCTAAGTATAAGTGCACTCATAATACTCTGTTAAATAAGAAAAAGAATAAGCAAACTAATTATTTTAAAAGGCATTGAAGATACTTTAGTTATGTTAATACTAGGTCAGGATGTCACTATGTAGTAGACTAGTATTTTTCCTACTGGAATCTTTAATTCTCATTCTTGCTAATATCATATTTTTACATAGATTGCGATGATGGTGATTTTTTTGTGGAGATTCTTAGTTGGTGTCCTAAGCTTTTATGAACCGATGATAGAGAATTTAGTCAGTTTTATTTTCTTTTTAGTGAATTTTGAGTAGTACTCTACCTAGACTAGATGGTCCCTGAACCAGGGTAAGGTTGATATAGCTACATATATGATTGTTTTGCTATTGTATAATACAATTATGTAGTTTTGCTATTTTACTACGACATATTATTTATGTCCAAGTTTGCGTCACAGAAAGAAAAAGGTTTTAAGTTTGTCACAAAAGTGGGCTCATATGTAATATTGCATATACACCTTCTAAGATTAAGCAAAGTTAACAAGTAACAACTGCTACTATAAGGTTATGGCTTAAGCATAGCTTTATGGTAAGAAGGGTGTTACAATGGGACCATGATTGATATGTTGAGTTATACGAAAATGTTTTATATATTCATGAAAAGATTTATTGCCAAATGTATGATTCAAGATGCCAGTTAAAAGATATGTTCTTATAGATTTATGACATTGTTATGTTTTCAAGATTTAGATTTCAAGCTATGTTTTCAATATTCAGTTAAGATATCTATTTATGTTAGAGAATATGAAATAAGAGTATGGCCCAACTTTACGAAAAAATATGTTATATAATTTCCAAGTATTATGATTATAAACCCTAGTGATTTTAACCATGATATTACAGTTATCAAGTATATGAAAATATATTAGCTTAAGATATGCATTTAGAACTTTAGTTGTATGCTACCAAGAGGTATGGAATTCAGGACTTATTCATAGCATCTACCAAATACATATTTTGTGGGCTTAAATCAAAATGCTTACAAGCAGGTGATCACTTGGGCATGATTTTCACAATACACTATGCTAAAGTCAGATTGTTAAAGTTATATGAATCCAGAACTCTCAGAGTACTAAGAATTTAGGAGAGCACCCACCCTTCAGGATTGTTGATTTTATTTATGTCAGTTGAGTTATGTGTGATGAGATTTATTAACAGCCATGGAGGCAAATATTATGAAATAGCCATGGAAGCAATATTATAAAACATCATGGAGGCAAATCCAGGAAAATAGCCATGGAGGCAATATTATGAAATAGCTATGGTGGCAATTTCAGAAAACAGGACCTAGTTAAGTGGCCACGGCTTGTCCACAAAGGACATGATGGACCATAGGAACAAAGAAATTTAGTAATAGATATTATTATTTTTTTCATTATTATTATTATTATCATCATCATCATCATCATCATCATCATCATGTTTTTAGTATTGTTGTTGTTATGATTTCATACTTCCCATTGTTATTGTTCTATGAAGGGGATATAGGTGAGAATTCACTCAGTTTTATATGAAACTTACCCTTCTCCTTTCTCCCATTACAGGTATAGTAAGGTTACGAGTCATTCCCATCGTCTCCTCTCCCAGGAGAGGTTTCAGTTGGTGAGCTTTACCTTGGAGTAAAGTGTCTTTTTATTGTCTTAGAGTGTCCGTTCATTAGGGGCAGTGTTTTAGACCATAGTGATGTTTTACATTTTGTTTTACCATGAATTGGATTATATTGCATTTGCATGATTATAACTTTCATGGTTTTTAATGGATAGAGAGTAATTTAGTATATGTTGTATTATAACTATAGATAGAGAGTTTGATTATGAAACTAGTTATGATGATTTAGATTTCAAAGAGAAAATGATTTATGTTAGATATGAAATTATGTTTGAAAATGGATTTTATGATTTAAGCTTTTCATATAGAGAAACTCATAGGTCACAAGGCTTACATAGGGATGGGATTCTCACATGCCGGTCACATTCTCGAGTCGGGTCATGACAAAGTGGTATCAAAGCCATAGGTTTCCCTGCATGGTATTGGAGCAAGTGTCCACATGTAGCATGACGTTTATGTAAATGAAACTTCAACCATTTACGTCAATGCAATGTTATTTGAGGCCTATAGGAAAGTTAGTTATGTCTAGGTTTAGTAAGGGTCTTTATCATTTCTTTGGAACTCTTGGTTCTCGTTTCCCATCCCTTTGCCCTCTTCTTGGGTAAGCCATGCCATTGATAATCATCGCCACAATAGTAGCACCATGTCAATTAGCATTAGATGTGTAGCATCGTGAGTGGGCTATTTTGAACCTGTGGCCAAAGCATTTTTGAGCTGGAGTGCATCAAAGGGAGCACGAGCGGGAATGATTAGCTTACAGAGAGGTCGCATAGGTACCGTTGGCTAGGGCTACCCTCTCATGCCTTCCTTGACATGTCCCATTATCGCACAATGAAGAGGTCCAAGCAGCCGGCCAGAATGGCAGAGTTTATGCGGACTAGTTGGTCACGCCTAGTTTGTTAGATGGCGAAAACCCCATGGATGTCGGTGCTATGGGGCACACCCACCAGCTATGAATGCATTAGAAAGAGCACAAGAGGAATGTTTGCCCATTATCTCAAAGAGTTACAAGCCAAATAGTAGAGAAACTCAATACCCAAGAGGAAGAGAGTTCGCATAAGAGTGACCTGGAGTTAGTGGGTTGAATCCCATTGAGAGCACGAATCATGCATATAGACATGTTGTAGGATTGTGATTATTTCTCACGTGTTAAATTATTTAAGGTGATCTTGGATGCCATGAACATCTTGCATGTCATGTTTCAAAAAATAAAATAAAATAAAATATAGTATGCATAAAGAATAGGTTCTGTATTATATGAAATACCAGAAATTTGGATGTCCTTTGTAATGTTGCATGATATGAGTATGGTATGCATGCCCAATAGGTAAGTAGCATGATATGAATTGCTAGGCTAGTTTTGGGATCATGGCGTATATTAGTTGCATCTAACCTTTAAATGACATGTTATTAAAGGTGCATGTTGTTTTCTTGCCCATGATCAAAATCCACATGAATGGATCATTAGGAGCTTTATCCATGCCTAAATGATTGAATTGTCATGATAATTTAGAACCTATAGGAAGGAGTAATAGGGGTGTATGATCATATGTGCATGTGTAAGTAGAATAAGGAAAACTTGATGTTTAGAAAATGTTTTAATTGGAAAGTAATAGATTTCTCATGATGAGTTGAGGGACTTGTATATGAAGGATGCATGTTTTTCCTTCCCTTCCCCATGTATGTAGATTAGACGAGACTTAGATTGAAATATATCATGTTTAATATGCAACTTGGTAACGAGGGTAAAGTGTTTAATGGACTTAGCAAGGTAGCAAGAAGCAAGTTGTTTGCCTCAGTTATGTGTACGTGTATGATGTCTAAACATGATTGAATGTCTAGGAATGCAAGCATTTACATTTGAAAAAGTTTGACTTAGGGATTAGGAGGTTAAGGGCAAGAAAAGTTAGTTCATGATGTATGTGATGTGTTGCATTTATGCATGCTAAGATTATAGACATGTGGTTGATGAACATGACTTGGAACGTGAACATGCAATTGAGAATGAAGCATATGAATGCCACAAGTTTATTGTTTGTATCTTCTATGTGCATGAATAAATTAGTTAAGAACTATGTTATGAGTGCCATGCTGTTTTTGCATTTTTTTATGTGCACGAATGAGTAGTTTAATTTCCATGCATGACATGGCATAGAGAGTGAGAAAGTT